>JAVTVY010051562.1:0-25801 GCA_036873755.1 Hanleya hanleyi | reverse complement strand
ACAACACATATCACGAATTGCTAGATTCTTGGTATGTGCTTTAGAATAGGTTAACCAGAGGACTATTCTGTGAAGTCATGTGACGCAGTCAGTATGTCGGCACCTCTTCCCACTTCCCTTATATGTGTTGTAATTTGTTCCTGTATAATGGCGAGATTCTGCTGGTGGACGTTTCGTCCCCGAGGCCCGCCCCCTGTACAGACCTTTTGGTCTTTGATATATGTTGGCACTTGTGGGAAGTTGATGCTGGGTGGACATCGGGCCTTACAGACTAGTCTTTTGTGTTAAATGCCGTCATTTACATCTGACGACGATACAGCTCACCAATCTCCAATGTACGAGTTGTCACAGCGAAACAGCTCACCAATTGCCAGTATACGAGTTGTCGTGACATTTCCATCATAGCTCTCTAGATTTGTATCTAATACCGCTTATGCCGGTGCTAGGGGCCGTGTGGCCATATCATCCAAGTTGCCACATGAACAGGTACAATAAAAGCGTACCTGAGATACAACACATATCACGAATCGTTAGATTCTTGGTATGTGCTTAGAATAGGTTAACCAGAAGACTATTCTGTGAAGTCATGTGACGCAGTCAGTATGTCGGCACCTCTTCCCACTTCCCTTATATGTGTTGTAATTTTTATCTGTATATGGCGAGATTCTGCTGGTGGACGTTTTGTCCCCGAGGCCCGCCCCCTGTACAGACCTTTTGGTCTTTGATATATGTTGGCACTTGTGGGAAGTTGATGCTGGGTCGACATCGGGCCTTACAGACTAGCCTTTGTGTTAAATGCCGTCATTTACATCTCACGACGATACAGCTCACCAATCTCCAATGTACGAGTTGTCACAGCGAAACAGCTCACCAATTACCAGTATACGAGTTGTCAGAGCATTTCCATCATAGCTCTCTAGATTTGTATCTAATACCGCTTATGCCGGTGCTAGGGGCCGTGTGGTCATATCATCCAAGTTGCCACATGAACAGGTACAATAAAAGCGTACCTGAGATACAACACATATCACGAGTCGTTAGAGTCTTGGTATGTGCTTTTAGAATAGGTTTACCAGAAGACTATTCTGTGAAGTCATGTGACGCAGTCAGTATGTCGGCACCTCTTCCCACTTCCCTTATATGTGTTGTAATTTTTCCTGTATATGGCGAGATTCTGCTGGTGGACGTTTCGTCCCCGAGGCCCGCCCCCTGTACAGACCTTTTGGTCTTTGATATATGTTGGCATTTGTGGGAAGTTGATGCTGGGTCGACATCGGGCCTTACAGACTAGTCTTTTGTGTTAAATGCCGTCATTTACATCTGACGACGATACAGCTCACCAATCTCCAATGTATGAGTTGTCACAGCGAAACAGCTCACCAATTACCAGTATACGAGTTGTCAGAGCACTTCCATCATAGCTCTAGATTTGTATCTAATACCGCTTATGCCGGTGCTAGGGGCCGTGTGGTCATATCATCCAAGTTGCCACATGAACAGGTACAATAAAAGCGTACCTGAGATACAACACATATCACGAATTGCTAGATTCTTGGTATGTGCTTTAGAATAGGTTAACCAGAGGACTATTCTGTGAAGTCATGTGACGCAGTCAGTATGTCGGCACCTCTTCCCACTTCCCTTATATGTGTTGTAATTCCAAAGTGGTTGAATATACAGTTTCGGATTACTATATATATGGTTGGTGCATTGGTCAAACTTCTAATCGTTGACGGAACAGTGTAGTTCTGGCGAATCAGACTGATTTTTCAGTATTTCTTCCGACAGTTCGTCAATCTTCAAAGGATTACCTCTTTTCTTGATCTACCTCTATTGGGATTCGAATAGTGTACCATTCAGACAAACTATCTTCAATCTATGCAATTTACTGGGAAAGTCAATGCGAATGAAAAGTATTTTCTCCAATGAGAATCTTAGGAGGCTGGGGTCTGACCATAAAACAAAATATATCGCACAGACATCATGACAACGACACAAACCCTGGTGAAACGAGGATGTGAGTGCAAACGACTTGTTATTCACGGGATAGTTTCTCGCGTATATGCATATACACATCGACAGTACTGCTTACCATTCCGTCTCTTCCTGTAATTCCTTTGCTATTCCTTTGCTACAAGAAATTCAACATGAAAAGTTGTTTGGGCAATTTTAAAATTGTTCCTTATGTAATTTTAAAAGGACATGGTTCTCTAAATCGTCAAATATTGACCACATATGCGTGAATCATCTCAAGTAAAATATCGACAGAGCCTTACCTGGGCAAATTTGCCTCGGTGTATGAGTAGGGCTGGTGGTAAGGTATTTCCTGGGTCTGCAACTACATTGTGGATGCCGCTAGCCGGTCTACATGTCAAAAGGTAGCAGTCTAAATATTGTTCTGACCGCTAACATCCCTTTCGGGAAGTTCAAAGACATTTTCTCGTCAGTGAGATCGATGTTATTTTCTTGCACACCGATTTTAATTGTCTATTTCTGTAACGAGGTGATTATGACATTTCGATTGACGGGCTCCCGAGGAATAAAGCCAAGCGTGTTTGCGATTGGCTGAATTTTCGTAGCGGAAAGAGCCGCCCAAAAGGTCCGGGAAAATATTTGGAGATATCACATGTGGATGATATTGACTAGACACTTTTGTGGTTTTTCCCTCCACGCTTTAGTGTCCCCGCGCATATGCATACACAAATCGACAATACTGGTTACAATTCCTTCTCTGTCTGTAATAATGTTCTGCTAATCCCATTCTCTTCTGGTTTACAACCTGGGTATCTGTTGCGCGCGTTTTTAAACTCTGTGCGACTTTAAAATTGCGCTGCGCGTTTTTGAAATTTCAAGATTGCGCAATTATTTTAAAATTGCATAAGGAACATTTTAAAATCGCCAAAACAACTTCTCATGTTGAATTTCTTGTAGCAAAGGAATATTTTAAACCTATGTTACTCAGGTTTTGAGTCTTTTGTTCACACTGTCATGTGTTCAACCCCGTGGGAGGTCATCTGTGACCCACAGCAGCAGAACTCTGAAAATAGAACTCTGAAAATAGAGGGGGCATATGCAAATCATAAAAGGCTATTGTCATCTGGAAATTCTACAAGAAAATGTTGACTTGAATTTAAAGTTCATGTATGTACTCTCCAAAAAACTTGAGTAAACTGTTTCACTCAAGTTTGGGTGGAATGTATCTGTTCACTCAAACTTGAGTTACTTTTCACTTAACTTGAGTTACTTTTCACTCAACTTGAGTTTAAACTACTCAAGTTCACTCAACTTGAATGGGATCAATTTTCACTCTTATGCTTGAGTGAATGTCACTCATGTTGGGTGCATTTAACTCACGTTGAGTGAAAAGTAATTCAAGTTGAGTGAAAATCTCACTCAAGTATTGAGTGGGATCAATTTCCACTCTTACTTGAGTGAAATTTCACTCAACTTTTTTTAGAGAGTATACACCGCAATGTGGACAGTGTAAATCTGAGCGTTCCTATCTGACGTTAGAAGCGCTTGCTCTTGACAACCCATTTCATGTAATCGCCATGCTCAGAATATTACAATTTGTTCTACATCTTTCCTTTGTTTTGAATAAAGCTCTCCTACCGAGAATTTATTCATATGAAGTATTTCGCATATGTTTATTCGCGAGAAGGTGGAGAAGATACGAAACCGTAACACAATTGGGGTGAGAAAATGGTCACTGAATCTTCATATTTGGTCTTTCATATTATAATCAGAAGAATTGCTGAGCTGGCTCGTGTGTATCTTATTCCATATGTCACTTTGAGATTCTCCCTCTTAATTAATGATAATGTTGGCGATAGTGACAAAAGACAGAAAGTGAATAATTTAACAGTTGTATCTGTATCGCGGTTTAAGCACGAAGGAAGCTGGGGAGCGACCTCTGGCGGATGAAATGGAATGAGCTCCCCGTTTTGATTCCCTACGTCAGGGTGGATGGATGGGTAACTGGACGTTTCAACACGAGGCTCCATGTGAATAAGCTCACATTATCTAGGTGATTTCATTGTCCCATTGCACTGTCGTTGTATAATTTATTACCGGTATCCAATATCGAATGTGTTCAATGTTTAATCGGTATAATAAAACATCGTTTAGACCATGGTGTTGCAAGTTTCCATCCCAAGAGAAGATCCGTATGATCGAGAAATATCCAGAGAGGCGAAAATGTTCTCAGATTCCAGCCTCTGCATTTAGAATTACCCTTTCCCGATTTAATTATTACACAAAAGTTTGCCTCGATGCACCGCTGTTATGTACATGTTTACGTTTATTGAATTCTCTAAACTGTTGGTCATTTAGATTGATGCATCATGTATGCGTAATATTCATGTCAACTTTTATCGAGAATCTTTATAATTTAGTGTTTGGTAGACTTTATTACTGTGAATCCCTATCAGATTAATTGTCCCGTGGAGAGCAGCCAACACTGGAATTTGAGTGTCACCAATAATTGCTTTACGTTCTGGTGATTTTGTTCCTTTTAATTTCCTTTTCTATTGCAACCAAGGACGGAGACGTGTCCCCAATGTAGAGAAAAGTGTCCTACCTGGGTTAGAAGATAGGTGCCGGGCTCCCGTAGCCACGGGACATTTTTGCTTCCACACCGGCAACTGACCGGCGACCAGTCTTCCAAAGTGGTTGACTATACAGTTTCGGATACTACATGTACATATATGGTTGGTGCATTGGTAAAACTTCTAATCGTTGACGGAACAGTGTAGTTCTGGCGAATCAGACTGATTTTTCAGTATTTCTTCCGACAGTTCGTCAATCTTCAATGAATTACCTCTTTTCTTGATCTACCTCTATTGGGATTCGAATAGTGTACCATTCAGACGAACTATCTTCAATCTATGCAATTTACTGGGAAAAGTCAATGCGAATGAAAAGTATTTTCTCCAGTGAGAATCTTAGGAGGCTGGGGTCTGACCATAAAGCAAAATATATCGCACAGACATCATGACAACGACACAAACACTGGCGAAACGAGGATGCGAGTGCAGACGATATGTTATTAAGTCCAATTGACTGGATACTGTTGTGGTTTTTTATTTCACGTGATAGTTTTCCGCGTATATGCATATACATATCGACAGTACTGCTTACAATTCCGTCTCTGCCTGTAATGTTCCCCTATTCCCAAACTTTGCGGTCTGTGTATGCATGAATACACCACAATATGGTCAAAGTAATGCCTTGAAAGCACATTTCATTGAATAACCATGCTCAGAATATTGTAAATCGTTTTACATTTTCCATCTGTTTTCGATAAACCTCTCTTAAGGATAATTTATTCATATTAAACATTTCGTATACGTTTATTCTCGAGAAGATAGAGAAGATACGAAACCGTAGTATCATTGGGGTGAGAAGTCACTGCATCTTCATATTTGGTATTAAACAATTAATCGGAGGGTTTGTAGATCGGCCTCATTTATATCATATTCCATGCGTCATTTCGAGCTGCAAACTGATTCCGGTGTTTTTTATTAATGCTAACGATGGCGGTAGAGACAAAAGACAGAAAGTGAATAATTTAACAGTTGTATCTGTACCGCGATTGACAGCACGAGGGAAGCTGGTGAGCCGCCGATAGCGGGTAAAATGGAATAACCCCCCGCGAACTGATTCCCAAGTCCTGTGGATGGATTGTCAAACGAGGAGTCAACAGGGAACGGAAGTTATTTCCTTATTCCTTATTCCCGTTTCGATATTCTAAATCGCGATATGTGAAAGTAGTAACCTTCATGAAAATCGATATATTTCGACAACCATTATGTCTTACATAACACGAACAGGACCATGTTTTCCCCAATAAATTTTCTTCCCTGTGAATATAAATTTGAGAAGAATGCTTCAAAATGTGTGCTATTAAGTACATTTCTAAAGGGTATGTATTTGTTGCTCCCAATCACCCAGAAATCGAATTTGCGCCACTTTTAGCGTGGTCTAGATATCTTCCTGATACATTTCTCTATCTTGCTGACCCATTTTTGGATGTCTAAGTTGGAGATGCCTTACCCTCCGAGACAGCGCTAAATGGGTATTATCTGTATATGGTCAATTTACACATGCTCTATTTGTTGCTTCCAATCACCCATAAATCTAATTTGCGCCACTTTTAGAGTGGTCTAGATATCTTCCTAATACATTTATCTATCTTTCTGACCCATTTTTGGGTGTCTAACTTGGAGATGCCATACCCGCCGAGACAGCGCTTAATGAGTATTATCTGGATATGATCATTTCACATCGACACTATTTGTTGCTCTCAATCATTCAGAAATCCAATTTGCGCCACTTTTAGAGTGGTGTAGATATCTTCCTAATACATTTATCTATCTTTCTGACCCATTTTTGGGTGTCTAGCTTCGAGATGCCATACCCTCCGAGACAGCGCTAAATGGGTATTATCTGCATATGGTCAATTTACACAGGCTGTATTTGTTGCTTCCAATCACCCATAAATCTAATTTGCGTCACTTGAGTGGTCTAGATATCTTCCTAATACATTTATCTATCTTTCTGACCCATTTTTGGGTGTCTAACTTGGAGATGCCATACCCTCCGAGACAGCGCTAAATGGGTATTATCTGGATAGTGTCAATTCAAACCGACTCTATTTGTTACTCCCAAATACTCAGAAATCGAATTTGCACCACTTTTAGAGTGGTCTAGGTATCTTCTTAATACATTTATCTATCTTTCTGACCCATTTTTGGGTGTCTAACTTGGAGATGCCATACCCTCCGAGGCAACGCTAAATGGGTATTATCTGAATATGGTCAATTTACAACCAATCTATTTGTTGCTCCCAATCACCCATAAATCTAATTTACGTCACGTTTAGAGTGGTCTAGATATCTTGCTAATACATTTATCTATCTGACTGATACATTTTTGGGTGTCTAACTTGGAGATGTCATACCCTCCGAGACAGGGTATTATCTGAATATGGTCAATTTACAACTACTCTATTTGTTGCTCCAAATCACCCATAAATCTAATTTGCGCCACTTTCAGAGAGGTCTAGATATCTTCCTAATACATTTATCTATCTGAATGACACATTTTTGGGTGTCTAACTTGGAGATGCCATACCCTCCGAGACAGCGCTAAATGGATATTACCTGGATATGGTCAATTTACACCGACTCTATTTGTTGGGCACAATCACCCATATATCTAATTTGCGCCACCTTTATAGTGGTCTAGATATCTTCCTAATACCTTTATCTATCTTACTGAGACATTTTTGGGCGTCTAACTTGGAGGGGCCATACCTTCCGAGACAGCGCTAAATGGGTATTATCTAAATATGTGAAATGATCATATCCAGATAATACCCATTTAGCGCTGTCTCGGGGGCTATGGCATTTCCAAGTTAGACACCCCAAAATGAGTCAGCAAGATAGATAAATGTATTAGGAAGATATCTAGACCACCCTAAAAGTGGCGCAAATTAGATTTATGGGTGATTGGGAGGAACAAATAGAGTCGATGCAAATTGACAATATACAAATAACAGCCATTTAGCGCTGTCTCTGAGGGTATGGCATCTCCAAGTTAGACACCCAAAAATGAGTCAGAAAGATACATAAATGTATTAGGAAGATATCTAGACCACTCTAAAAGTGGCGCAAATTGGATTTCTGGGTGATTGAGAGCAACAAATAGAGTCGATGTGAAATGACCATATCCAGATAATATTCATTTAGCGCTGTCTCGGAGGGTATAGCATCTCCAAGTTAGACACCCAAAAATGGGTCAGAATGACAGACAAAATGTATGAGGAAGATATCTAGACCACTCTAAAGTGGCGCAAATTAGATTTATCGATGATTGAGAGCAACAAATAGAGCGGGTGTAAAATGACCATATTCAGATAATACCCATTTAGCGCCATCTCGGAGGGTATGGCATCTCCAAGTTAGACACCCAAAAATGGGTCAGCAAGATAGATAAATGTATTACGAAGATATCTAGACCACTCTAAAAGTGGCGCAAATTCGATTTCTGGGTGATTGGGAGCAACAAATAGAGTCGGTGTAAAATGATCATATACAGATAATACCCATTTAGCGCTGTCTCGGAGGGTATGGCATCTCCAAGTTAGACACCCAAAAATGGGTCAGAAAGATAGGTAAATGTATTAGGAAGATATCTAGACCACTCTAAAAGTGGCGCAAATTACATTTCTGGGTGACTGGGAGCAACAAATAGAGTCGGTGTAAATTGAGCATATCCAGATAATACCCATTTAGCGCTGTCTCGGAGGGTATGGCATCTCCAAGTTAGACACCCAAAAATGGGTCAGAAAGATAGGTAAATGTATTAGGAAGATATCTAGACCGCTCTAAAAGTGGCGCAAATTCAATTTCTGGGTGATTGGGAGCAACAAATAGAGTCAGTGTAAATTGACCATACCCAGATAACACCCATTTAGCGCTGTCTCTGAGGATATGGCATCCCCAAGTTAGACACCCAAAAATGGGTCAGAAAGATAGGTAAATGTATTAGGAAGATATCTAGACCACTCTGAAAGTGGCGCAAATTCGATTTCTTGGTGATTGGGAGCAACAAATACAGATCCTTTAGAAATGTACTTCATAGCACACATTTTGAAGCATTGTTCTCAAATTTATATTCACAGGGAAGAAAATTTATTGGGGAAAACATGGTCCTATTCGTGTTATGAAAGACATAATGGTTGTCGAAATATATGGATTTTCATGTAGGATACTACTTTCACATGGGGCTATTTGGAATATCGAAACGGGAATAAGGAATAAAGAAATAAGTTCAGCGCCGTCTATTGCTGTCTTGTTTTGAACGAACTGTCAATTCACTAACGCGTAACAATACATAAAATGCTACCAAGATCATTGCTCGTAAAAGAATTACATGGATACAATGTGGGGTATAGCATCAAATATCTTATGAAGGATATCTTTAGTTATGAGCAGTCTGGTATCCGGCCGTGTAATTTTGACATGTCCGTAAGTAGCATTTTGGCAAGGAATAACTGAGCAGGATCGTGTACTTCAGCCAAATTGTGCACATAACTGATAGCCGACACGAATGTATAAGCTGTGGAGGGTGCATACTTGTGGAAATGCAAGAATACTTTGAAGGAAACCAACTGTACCGATGAGATGAAGAATATCTTACTGGCACGCTGACCAGTGTTGTTGAGGAAATCTCTATATACTTGTCATGTGCGCGCTTGTATACTTTCAAGAAAGATTCTGCAAGGGACGCCGTCAGATGAACTCTGATTCAAAGATTCAGCTAAAGACAGGGTATTGGGTGCGACGAGCGATTGAGCCATGGGGCCAGAGACAGCGCTTCCTGAAATTGTAACCGCGAGAGTTTGTCAAGAATAAGATTATTCCGGAATATATTTTGATCTGAAAAGAATGTCATTTCGAAGGCAGGCAACCACTAACTGACGCATTAATTTCATCAGCAATGAAAGAGTGGTGATTGATTATTTCAACCACGGTCATACTATCACAAAGAAAGAGAACGTTGTGATTTGCCAGTTTATGGCCCCAAATTGCCACGGCAAGCACTTCTTGACCGTGGTATGCAAGTGGACAAGATGTGCTGGCCATTCTTTGTCTATCCACGACGATTCAAAAACAGCCGCCAAACCCAAGGTACCAGCAGCGTCGGAAAAAGTTTGATCTGGTTTGATCACATCAGAGAATACCCAATTTGGAGAAGGAAAATTACTTTTCCGTTGGAAGACTCCAGGAATACAAGCCAGGTAGTAACATAGGCTCTAGCTTCATTCAAGCGAATGTGATGGTGGGCTTGTGATACAACTGTTGTTAAAGTCTATCAGGCAGGGGAGAATTGCCCTGCCGGGCACGACGACTTTACAGGCAAAATTGTGCGAGCCAATGAGAGATTGCAGTTCCACAAGAGTTACCTTTGTTGCGGTGCGAGAATTCACCCAGCATGCTTTTCAGTTTATGAATTTTGTCTTCTGGAAATGGGGCTTTCATAGTTTTGGAGTCCAGTTGAATCCCATGCATAACCATAGTAGTTGACGGGTAGTAAGTCTTAGCATGTTTGATTGGAATGCCCAAATACACAAGAAAGTGAACGTGTTGAGAGCTATAGAACAGTGGCTAGCGTCATTTGCACCGACGAACATGAAGTCATCCAGTATGTGGATCACCTTTGATATGCCGAATTTTGCCGAGCATCTCATCGAGAGGCACCGATCATAAAAATACTTGTCGCCCCGGTAATCCCCAATAAGGGGTGAATCGCTGGCTCGATAGGTATGATGCGGAAGACATCATCTAAACAGATTTTTGCCATTAGGCTTTAGCGGTTTTTGAACTAGTGCAATCGCGATATCTATTGTCTACGTATTCAACATATCACATGTCCTGTTGAATCGCACGGTTACTAGAGGAGGCAGATTTTCCAGGGAAAGATAAATCGTTATCACCCTAAAGGTATTAGGGGAGATTTCGTTTGATGTCACACTCAAGGTTATTTCACTCAGATGGTGACAGCCAGTTTTAGTGATGGAGGAAGCTGGGACACGGAAAGAGAACCACCTCCGGCCAGTCGGCATGTAACTGGCAAACTTTCACACATGCAACAGCGAGGCTCAAATCCGTGCCGGTTCGGCGGTGTGAGGCTTGCGTTCATCAGAGATACGCCTCAGATAACTCGGCCACCAAGAGCCCCCAAAAATGTTAGGTTCCTTTCTGGGGACGGAGACTAATGGAGTACAAACTTTATTGTCAAAAGGAGTTGAGAAGGAACCAGCAACTCGACCTTTCGACAACTCTGTCTAATTTAGCTTCTACGATAGCAGGGTTTTGCATAGCAGATAAACGATCACGCGAGACAGTGAAAGTATATCTTCTCGAGTGCCAAATATTGAAACTGTTTGTGAAACTTGAAACAAGCAAATCTACCTCAGGGTAATTACTTAGCACAGTTTTAGTCTGATCCCAACCGGTGTTGGAAGACTAACTCACTTTGCCGCTGGATTTACACATGCTAATTAACATGTAAGGAGCCGGGAAGAGTACAATTGGCAACATTTGATGTAGTTCACAACCGTGGCATGTACGATAACCTGAAATTTCATCCTTCGAAACATTTGTTTTCAGTACTGATAATTAGCATTGAGGATGGGGCGCTGGTGGCCATATTGGATATGTATAGAAAGGAAAATAGCCAATAACCTTGATGCGTGCTTGATGGAGTCAATCATAACAGAGCTACATGTACAGAAACCTCTCAATGAAGCCTTTATAAATATATATGATATATATTAGCATGTATACAAACACACATACATGTGTATAGCAATAATACCATTATTGGTGACGCTCTGGCGGCCATATTGGATATTCAACGGGTAATAAAGTTTCCAATTATCGTTATTATTTTCTTCTTGAGTCAGTCAGGCTTGTTGAAAACCAATCTCGTGTAAAAAGGCGATTCGAAGCTGTCAAATAGTCACCAACAGGAGGCTACTGTGTGTATTATGGCGGCCATATTGCATTTATGCAAATTAAGAGCCTTCCACCTCCTGCAGAAATGGGCACCCCTTCTGAGATCATTCCTTATGCGCAAATGAGCCTCTGTGCAAAATAGGGTGCTTTATTCCAGTCAGTCACGATCTTGACCTTAAGCCACCGGACTATGTCTGAAACTGCCGATGGGCGACAGGCCTGTTTAAACCATTTGGCCACCTACTGTGACCAACCAATGGCAACAACCAGAACCTTGAAACAACAAATCAATACACGTATCTTGGTTGTACCTTGAATTCTAGTGGCAATTTCACACTAACGCGTGATACTCTTTATAAAAAAAAGCCCTAAAAGCATTATTCAAACTTCACAAGTCATTTAACGGCAACAATCCATCACCCACAACACGCAATAAATTATTTGATATTTTGGTCAAGCCTATCATTTTCATTCTCCCAACGTCAGAGTTTGTAACTTCCAAACCGTCGGTAAACAAGACAATAGGGGATATACAATCTGATGGCATGAGAATGATCATTTTGTACAATCGTGAAATATGGAAAACTGAATATATCTGTAAGCTGAAACATGATAACATTATTTTGAATTAATCGACAGAGAAAATTTTGAAAAGCTACTTACAGAAGTTTGCAAATCAAGTCTAAGAGTAAATTAATTCAACATCAATGTAGCTAGTAAACAAGAGGCTGGTCGTAATTGTCTATAGCAATTGATTTGAATTCCGCGATTATTAGATATTGGCAACGACTAGAAACTCAATCCGAAAACGCCCTCCTTAAGGATGCATATGAGTGTTCAAAATCATTGTCTGATCGTACTGTCACTTGGTTCAGCTACATTCCGGCTCTTTTCGAACACTATTCACTAAACTGCTAAATCTTAATTCCACATCTGCCAGTGATCTCAAACTTATCAATGTCGCCAAAGGAAAAATGCTCACTGTATACAATTCATATAAGGAACAGAAAATCAACTCCTGTGAAAAGTTATTATTCTACAAACAACTTCCAGTGCCTGAATCCCTACCATTATACCAAACAGAGATCAGAAACCAGAACTAAAGACAGGTAATCACCAAACTTAATTAGTATTCATAACCTAGCAATAGAAAAAGGCAGAAGTAAGAATATAGATAGGAATAGCAGACTTTGTGAACTCTGTGCCCCTGACACTATCGAAGACGAGCAACACTTTATTTGTGTATGCCCATGTCTCTCCTCTGTGAGAGAGCCCTTTTTTCTGGAATTGATTAAAAAAATTCCCAATTTTATTGCTATGAATACCAAAGAAAAAACTATCTATATCATGTCATGCCCTGAAAACAGTGCACAAAATGTTTGACAAAAGGGCAAAGCTAATGTCCTGAACCCCTGCCAGAAATTGAATCTCCGTAAGCTTGATTTGTTCGTTGAAATTTTTAGTTTTTGATTATGTATTGTACTGTCTTGTTACTAATGTTGAGAGTTATCTCCCCTTGGTCAACGTAACTCCACTTTGACTGCAAATAAATATCGTATCGTGTCGTATCGCATATAATAAGGAAGGTTTGACCAGACAGGAGATTGACAGCTGGGCGTGAGGGATGACAGTGGGTTTTCCCCTATTCAGCTTCCTGGAAAAATATATACATGAGGGTTGTGGAGTTCGAAATTCCCCGTCTCCTAAAACAGATCAAGTACATGCAGGTACAGAAGGAGGCAACCCAAGCAGAATTCGATTTACAGATGACAAGATCACGAAATCAGCACATTCTATGGAATACAATTTCGCGCCAAGAGTCAATTTATGTAGGTCAGCCAAATTGTATTACTTCTCTGAAATCGCGTTTTTCACGAGAAACATGCACGAAGACCTTTCCAGCGGTGGCACATCACCAATATTATAAGCTAACAGGAACAAGAAAAGAACACGGTCACGAAGCTCCCAAAATGTCACAAGGTAGGACTTTTTCATTTACTATCAACATGGGAGTAAAGCTTGGCAGTTTTGGAATGAAACCCTCTCTTCCCACTAAACACTGGCATAATAATTTTGCCCCGCCCCCTCAGAGCCTAACTGAATGATCACTATGTTGACTGCATGAATGGTACAAGGACATGAACTTTTTCACTTGTTCATATATACTTTTTTCACAGGGAGTTCTGTTGATGTGTCAGTTTTCTTCTTCAATTTCACTTGAAATACGTAACATATATGTTATTGAATGTTATGGGGTATACCCCATAGCATTTAATTTTGCAATGGGATTGATTCATAATCATTTCCACTATTTGTATAAATGAAGCTGAATCAGTCTAGCAATGGGACAGATAGGGAATGATGATATTTAAACGGGGATTAATACTGTCTGATCAAAAGAAAAGATTAGGTGCTGATTATGTAGCCCAAATTTTAATGTTGATAGGGAGAGAATAAATGATTCAGACCCAATTCCGTCTCATCAATGA
Source organism: Hanleya hanleyi (assembly GCA_036873755.1). Classification (NCBI taxonomy): domain Eukaryota; kingdom Metazoa; phylum Mollusca; class Polyplacophora; order Lepidopleurida; family Hanleyidae; genus Hanleya; species Hanleya hanleyi. The sequence continues at coordinate 11,787 of JAVTVY010051562.1, read as the reverse complement.
TATACAATTTGACTATGGGGCGGATAAGAATCATGATTTTTCATCAGAGATTCATATACATGTAGCTCAATTCTGAGTATGAGCTCAATTTTTAGGTTAATTTGAGTAAGAAATAAATGATTCAGATCACATTTCGTCTCACCACGTATTTTCACAGTCAACAATTGAAAATTTGGGACAGATGGAGAAAGAGGATTTGTGAACAGGAATTAAACCTCCCTGACCAAAACCAGTGTTTGTGTGAAACTAGATTATGTACTGATTATATAACCCAATTTTAATGTTGATTGGGTTAGAAATAAATGACTGAGATCAAGTTTCATCTCTTCAATGACATACATGTACATGTATTTCTACAGCCCGCAATTTGACAAATGTAGACAGGGAAGGATGATATCTGAGTAGAGATTGAATCTCCCCGAGCAAAAGCGAAGTTTGAGTGAACTGGGCTGAGTATGTAGCCCAATTGTAATGTTGATTGGGTAAGAAATAATTAACTTATATCAAATTTCATCTCTCCTTATGACATACATGTATTTTTTTAATAGTTGAATTTACTCTCTCGTACGATTGCGTATTTATAAAAGAAACATTCCCAAGTGTAACAATAGGTGCGAGAGAACAACCCGTTTAATCCATAGACAGTACGGCTGTGTTAATATATGAATATTTGAATGAAGAAAATATCTGGCATAATTTTTGTTTTGTACATTTAATGATTTTAATTGTTCTTGTTATATATAATTCAAATACATTATACTTATATAAGCAAAAAGACTATCCGTGTGCATACGCATACAAGTTGTATAAATACATTGGCATATTCATACAAAGCAAAAAATACAAAGAAAAAGAAGTCTTATAGTCAAGTGTATACTACATTTGTTGTGGTCTCTATATACTTAGATATATACATAAGCTGAAATTATTTAAAGGCAGTCTAAGTAGTATACAAGGCGTAAATTGACGATTTAGCGCCTCACTGCGCATGCGCAGAACCTTTGTTGACGTTACAATTGGGCGTGTGCGCATGCGTGTGTGTGTGGATGGTGGGTGCTGGGTACAAGATGGCGGCGTGTGTGTGGATGGTGGGTGCTGGGTACAAGATGGCGGTGTGTGGATGGTGGGTGCTGGGTACAAGATGGCGGCCTGTGTGTGGATGGTGGGTGCTGGGTACAAGATGGCGGCGTGTGTGGATGGTGGGTGCTGGGTACAAGATGGCGGCGTGTGTGGATGGTGGGTGCTGGGTACAAGATGGCGGCGTGTGTGGATGGTGGGTGCTGGGTACAAGATGGCGGCGTGTGTGGATGGTGGGTGCTGGGTACAAGATGGGGGCGTGTGTGGATGGTGGGTGCTGGGTACAAGATGGCGGATTGTAGAAAAACGTATAAAAGGAGTAGATTTTTAGGGTAGGGGTGTATTCATTGCACTACTTTTGCGGAGCACTGTGACTTACCTGACCTGACCAGCCTCCCAGCCTGTCTACCTGCCTGCCTGCCTGCTACACCTCTAGTCTGCTTCACCTCTAGCCAGTCATCCAGCCTGCTTGCCTGTTTTGTATGAGCTGTAGAGAACCATTTACTTTTTTTGATTTTACCAGTGCAAATTCAACAGACTATTACGCTGTATTAGTTCCTCATCAGCCTGAGCCCACAGTCATGGAGGCAGCCCAGCTAGCGAAGTTTCGAAAGTACCGTGTTCGCCTCATTGATGAAATACAGCATGTGGCTGAACTATGTGATTTCCTTATGCAGGAAAACATACTCCTGAAAGAGGGTGTGGAAAATATCATGGCGGAGAAAACCCCTTCAGCACAAAACAGAGCTCTCATCGACTGTTTACTGCGCCGTGGCCCTTATGCATTTCTAGTCATGGTGGCGGGGTTGAAGATCACGGAAAATGACGAACTAGCAGATCTACTGGAAGCCGACGACGTTATACAAGATGATGATATCTTAGTGATGGATACCACCGAAGAGCGTACAGCTAGCAAACGTACGCACACCACTACCCCAGAGAGTACATCTGCCAAACGCGTTGGACGACCCAAACGCCCTCGACTAACACCGTTAGAAATACCTGAGTCAGTGATTGAGCCAGTAGTACCCCAGCAAGTGCCTGTGAAACAAGAGGTAGAACTTCCTATGTCTGTCCAGGAGATCAATAACCTCATCCAGCAAGCCTACCAGGCAGCTCACACGGACATTTGGGAGCTCTCACCCTATTTAACTGTGAGTGTGAAAGACGAAGAAGTGCATTTTAATGCAGCGGGCTTTAACGACAGACCCGGTAAGCATATTGCCTTGACCTACGCTTCCTGGCAAAAACTGGAGACCCTTGATTACGCCATCGATGCGGTTATTCGCGATCAGGGGAGTGACGAAGCGAAATTTCATGTGGGTGACGACATCTTTGTGAGCTGTGCTTATTTCAACGATCAGCTCCTCGTGCATATCCGTAAATGGCGAAGGCGGTTAGATACGCAAGAGCTTGTTGCTTGTCCTCAGGGTGTCACTTTGAAATTAACGGCGTGGCGGAGGTTGCAGAGTCTCACAAGTGCAATTCGTCAAGCTCTGGCCTACCAGGTGTCTCACTATATTTATCAGAAGTACATCGACACAGTCCTGGATCCGATCAGACCTCAAATTCCAGAGGACACTAGTGTACCCTCATACGCACTGATCACTGAAGCACTACAGACCGTGACGGAGACGCAAATTGCCCTGAGAGTGGGAGCGGCCTGCCCTCCCAAAATTCCACGTGAAGAGATTATTACCTACATTTACGTGCACCAGGGCCGGAAAGATGATGATGAATTCAAACAAGTCTTGTTGGCGAACTATTGAACAATCAGAACAAGTGTTGAAAAACATTTACCATAAACATTCATTGAAGTGGCTTGAGAGCGTATAATTGTATTAAAAAATTCAGAGTTTTTTTACTGTTAATTGTATTAAAAAATTCAATACTCAGATATAATTGTATTAAAATTCAATACCCTTGTGAATACGTTCATTCTATTTGTGTTAATAAAAATAGTAGAAAATTAAAAAAATGCTTAGTGTTCATTCTTTTTTTTAATTTTTTGAAATTATTGAAAAAAATAAAAATTGAAATTATTGAAAAAAAAGGATTATTTCAACCCCACACCCAGTCCATTAGATGCCCCTTCATGAATGCTTTACATTGATACCTCACTCGACCCCATTGGACCATTAGGGGCTCGCCTAGCTCCAAAAAGGCTATTTTCATACCCTTCGGCCACCGCGCATGCGCAGAATCACCCTAATTCAACCCCACACCCAGTCCATTAGATGCCTCTTCACGTAAGCTTCAATTTGATACCTCACTCGACCCCATTGGACCATTAGGGGCGCTCCTAGCTCCAAAAAGGCTATTTTCATACCCTTCGGCCACCGCGCATGCGCACAATCACCCTAATTCAACCCCACACCCAGTCCATCAGATGCTCCTTCACTTAAGCTTCAATTTGATACCTCACTCGACCCACTTCCCCCCCAAAAAAAAATAAAAAAAAAAGATAAAAAATTAAAAGGGAAATGTTCATATCCGAAAAAAATAAAGTTACTCTCGTCCAATCAACACCTAGCCCATTAGATGCCCCTTCATGAATGCTTCACATTGATACCTCACTCGACCCCATTGGACCATTAGGGGCTCCCCTAGCTCCAAAAAGGTTATGAAATTTCGTTGACCTGGACTTGTGAAGATGAAATAAGGAGCTAAAATTTTTTTGGGGGAAGTGGGTCGAGTGAGGTATCAAATTGAAGCTTAGGTGAAGGAGCATCTGATGGACTGGGTGTGGGGTTGAATTAGGGTGATTGTGCGCATGCGCGGTGGCCGAAGGGTATGATTTTTTTCAATAATTTCAAACATATCCGAAAAAAATAAAGTTACTCTCGTCCAATCAACACCTAGCCCATTAGATGCCCCTTCATGAATGCTTCACATTGATACCTCAGTCGACCCCATTGGACCATTAGGGGCTCCCCTAGCTCCAAAAAGGTTATGAAATTTCGTTGACCTGGACTTGTGAAGATGAAATAAGGAGCTAAAAAAATTTTTGGGGGAAGTGGGTCGAGTGAGGTATCAAATTGAAGCTTAGGTGAAGGAGCATCTGATGGACTGGGTGTGGGGTTGAATTAGGGTGATTCTGCGCATGCGCGGTGGCCGAAGGGTATGATTTTTTTCAATAATTTCAAAAAAATTAAAAAAATTTTAAAAAATTTTTTTCTTTGGGGAAAGGATGATGGGGGCTGGTGTTAATTTTTTTGTGCTTTTGATAGAAGTTTCCTCTTCCGGAAAGATGGGGTGGCCCTGAAAAGGGCCTTTGAAAGTGTTACGACACTTATGCGCGGTAGATTCTTTTTACTCCACCCACATGCTTCCTGCAGATTGGGCACTTGATTTTTAAATGTTGTTCGCCTGCATCGTGGCAGCGGCACATGTCTCCTACACACGTCATCGTGACCCAACAATCTTTACAGATACACAAATGCCCACATGGCAATACAGCGTACTGGCTCTCTTCATCTGTACAGACACTACATCGTGTTTTTTTTTCTTCTTTATGTCGTTCTTTGTTCTGTTTGGAAATCTCCGCCTCCATTCCATTCATGTCTTCCCGCATGGCGTTAATCCGTTCGTTGAGGCGGGATACCTCGGCTCCGTGTTGGCATCGTTGTGGTGGTGTTTCTGCAGCCGAAATCGTTATACTGAGAGTTTCGGCAGGCGACGTTGTTGCAAGTCTATGGCTATTTAACCATGCACGGTCTTCAGCCGAAGTCGTTATACTGGGAGTTTCGGCAGGCAACGTCGTTGTTGTTGTTGTTGTTGCAGGTGTATGGCTATTTAACCATGCAAGGTCTTGTCCGTTTTCTCCATCAGTTATATCACCGTCGTCGGATTCTTCTTCTACGGTCACCATCCTGCTAATTTCTTCGTCTTGTTGTTGACTTAGTCTTTGCAACCGTCCATCTGCTTCTGCTATTACATCTCGCCGGAGTTGTTCCAGTTCTCCTGTACTTTGTCTGATCATGGCTTCGTGTTCAATTTCCCGCTGAAAGCTTGTAACTATGGTTATTCCACCATTATCTTCACTGCTAAGCATCTCTCTGTGTTCTGTAGCAGCATTTCTAGGATCTCTAGGGGGTGGTGAGTGAACAGTGGTCGTCTTCTTGTAGCCATCATTGAATTTGTGAATAAATGACAACAGACTACACGTTATTTATAGTCTAGACGGCTTGTGGATGGTGGGTGCTGGGTACAAGATGGCGGCGTGTGTGGATGGTGGGTGCTGGGTACAAGATGGCGGCGTGTGTGGATGGTGGGTGCTGGGTACAAGATGGCGGCGTGTGGATGGTGGGTGCTGGGTACAAGATGGCGGCGCCGGTGTGAGTCAGTGCAAGATTATGGTATCTGCTAAAAAAATGGTGTGTTTTATTTTTCCCAAAGTTTTATTTTTTCCAAAGTTTTATTTCGATAAACCTGCTGGAATTTTCAGGGTAATATTATAAGATTGTAAGCTGTAGTCTGGATGTATTTTTAGCCAGGAAAACCGATTTATTTCCCAGTGTACGGTGTTTTTCACACTACCGTACCATAATCTTATGGGTTTAAAATGGATAAAATTCTTAAAAATAACGACATAGTCGAGCGCTAGGTTGGTAAATTTTTTAAAATATTACACTATGAATTGGCTGAGTTTAATTGGAAATAAAATGTATACGGGCCCTGATTTATTGTAAAATGACAGCCGTTTATAATTGTAAAAGAAACACACACACACAGATTTTCGCAGCGTCAGTGTAGCAGACGACAGAGTGTTGTCGCTACGGTCCGCGCTTTTACATTATAAATAGCGCGCAGTTTTTTTTCAGGCATTCACAATTAGCCTCAGTGCCCAGTCATGCAGGCACCCCTGGTTGAAATCATGGATATTGACAAATCAGACTTCACCCCAAATGATGATGTACAACTGCTCGGCGACGTCATTAATTTGGTACATGACGAACCCTGGTTGGATGCTATAATGAAAGATTTATTCCCACCACCACCTGAACCCCGGAATTATCCGCTACCAACTACAGCCCATTGTGAAGACCCTCCAGAAACATCGCAGCTGAGTAACTTCTTCGCTCTAGCAGCCACACCGGATGTTGACGAATACCAATGTTTTGACAACATAGATTGCATGTTAGACAGTCTGTTGACACCACAAGCTAAAGAAAAAAAAGCCGATGGAGAAATGGCACAAGAAAGCAGAAGCCAGACAACAGACACTTCAGACGAAGATGAGCATGCGGAAAACAGGGAAGATTTAAACACGACAGTATCCCAAAAGAGGAGGAAAGATTCCAGAAGAAACAGGGCAGACTACAGAAAAAATCGGAAAGACGTGAGAACCACTCGAAATCGGCAACATGTGAGAAAAAATCCGAAGGACGTCAGAATAAACAGAGTCAGAGACAGGAAAATAAGCCAAAATGAAGACGAGATGCATTATGTTTGGTCGATAGCAACAACAACACTGGGGTCCAACACAGAACGTCAACACGCCTTATATTTATCCTGTGTGGAATGCACTAACCAATTTGCAAAATTTGCGATCTTCCCGTGCGGGCATCAGGCTTTATGTGAAACTTGTATTCATCGTTACGCCCAGATTCCGACGTGCGCAGAAGCCAACAAGCCCCGAATGTGTGAATTACTTCCCTTGACATGCCCCGTCTGTGCTGATAGAAGACAGCGTCAACAACAAACCCTGTCAACAATGTAATGGCTTATTACATATCTGGTTATTTTTATAACCACCCATCTTTTCCGAAAGGGGAACTTCTAATAACGCACAAAAATTTAACACTAGATTCCCCACACCTATCCCTGTGCTATAAATTGTCCGTCCCCTTTATCATTCGAATAACTTCTCTATCAAAATAAATTTCAGCCCGTTATTATTATTCGGGTTGTAATATATCAAAATAAAAAAATAAAATGTCAGTCCGTTATTGTTCGGGCTGTATTAATTAATTAATTAATTAATGGGAGAGAGAGAAAAAATTCTGTGTTTTATAAGAGAGAGATCAGTCCTCACAAGGACTTTTTGATATCGGGCAGGGATTGTTGTTTTTGGTGATGCATTGCTAATAAAAAATAAAAAGGGGTGGGGCTGTATGCTTTGAAATTGATGTGCAAGTTAGAAGCCTTCTCTTTCGAAGCATTTGTTCGTTCTGAAAAGAACGGTTGGGTTCAATTTTTTTGCCCTGTTTTCTTCAGGGTGGGGAGTTTGCCTGTTTACTCCCCCATCTGACTTACGGAAAAGTACCGGTAAGGACTGAGCATGCCATCTTCATCTACGTCGGGGGTGAGGGGGTGCCCATTGATGAGGATGGCAGCGGCGACGGTCGGTGGCGGTTCTTCCCAGATGATGAGGGGCTCGTCGTCGTCTTCCAGGGAGGAGGGCAGGTCTTCCAGAGGGAAGGGTGATGGTACATCCTCCTCCTCCCGGGGCTGGGGCGCTGTTGTTGTTGCCGGTGGAGGGGTGGGGTGGAGGAACATCTCTTCCCCCCTCAGGTTCTCGAAGACATCATCCCGGGGCGATGGTTGGGGCGCTGTTGTTGTTGCCGGAGGAGGGATGGTGTGGATGTCTTCCATCACTTCCTGCAATAGGTGGAACCATCCCTCCTCGTTGATCGTGGTTCTGGCTGCATTCAATAAATTTCGCACGTTGTCGGCGGTGGTGCTGTTCCTTCCTTCTTGGTTTCTTAGCATGGCTGCCCACCCCGTAAACTCCCTCCTCCAAAACTCCTTGATCTCCCGTACCATCGTTCTTCTCTTCCGTCTCGATAATTTGGGTCTCGGCGTGGCTGATATCTTGGCTGGCTTCATCTTGATATTGGCAGTCAAAAAAGTTTTGCAATGGGCCTATGAATCTGGCCGCGATATATATAGACAACGCGCGGACGTCGTCGAAATCGTTAGGATTCTGTGTTTTTCTGGAGGCCTTGAAAATTCGGCGTGTGTTTCTTTTCAATTTATAAAAGGCTGTTATTTGACAATAAAATATCAGTCCCGTATATATTTTATTTCCAATTGAACTCAGATAATTCATGGTATAGTATGTAAAAAAATTAGCCGCCTAACGCTCGACTATGTTGTTATTTTATGATTTTTAGCGAATTTTATACGCCTAATGTGAAAGTCCGGTAGTCTGGAAAACCCGCTACACTGAAAATAAATTGATTTTCCTGGCTAAAAATACATGAAGATTGTGACTTACAATCTTATACTAGCTCGGTGAAAATTCCAGCGCGTTTATCGAAAGAGAACTGTAGAAAATTATAAAAACAAACCCTTCATTTCACGGCAAGAAACACAACGTGCAGAATTCTCAATCATTTTCGTGCGCTGTTTGCAACACGGTACATCTTCATAAAATTTATGACCCCACCCCAACATCACAAGATCATTATTGTTCATCATCATCAGATAAACAAGAACAGTACGATCAGACAATATGCAGGCGAAAATACGGTATAATTGATGTAATTCATTGTTTTCCGCGTTTCAAGGGTTGATCTTCAATGCAGAATCTAGGTCATAAATTTTCCCAAGCTGTACTAGCTTGTGTGTAGTTACAGGCATTGAGAATGGAACGATACGATACGATACGATACGAATGTGTATCGGCTTGAAAAGGGCCGGCCGGGTAATCTGTTAATAAACCAATACACAGAAATGCATGATGATAATGAATTCGGCTTGAAAGAGGCCGGCCGGGTAATCTGTTAATAACCAATACATCGGTAAAAGCGTTTTGCACACCATTTTCAATGTTGTCTTCTCTCCTACCTGTGAGATCTTAATTGTTTTTACACGCATAAATGACACATACAGATGTAGCGTCGTCGCAAATGTTCTGAAGTATATTTTATCTTGGAGCGCGCGCCTACAAAAATTGCATTGTCAATTTTAATTATTTTCTACAACAAGGTACGCGTATTTTTTTATTTACAATTTTTTTATTCAAATTAGCAAGAATCGGTATATATATATTTTGCCTGGCCCGGTATTTTTGTCATTCATCATTATGGCAGCGCCGGGAAAGGAGCTCGCTTTCTTTCAATTGACGTCTGATGTGATTCTAATGGTGTATGATCATGAAGTGCAGCTTATCAAAGAACATCCTACAGAAGTGAAATTATGTTTAAGTTTACCAGGATGGACTCTATTAACACGCTTGTTACAGGGAAAAGAGCCCGAAGTGGATTTTATGCATGTGGGACTCGGTGTCTACCTGCGGAGTGGAAGAGATGATTCTTTTTTTCTGCGGCTAGAGCAGTGTGGGGGAGCCGCTATTCTACTTCGACCGGCATTATGGCAAGCACTGAAAGCTATAATCACCGAGGTCCATGATCTACTCTACCCTGAAGCTAATTCTCTAGCTACGCGTACGCTTACCCCGGATTGTACGCTATTATTATATCCCCAACGCGTGGAGTTGTTTGATGATGATAGCCGGTGTTGGTTTCTGGGCCTTAAGGAAGACTAGCCTTGGGCTAATTAAGCCACCCAGAATAAATAAAGTTATTATTATTATTATTATTATTATTATTATTATTACATCGGAACCTGCCCGTGTGTCTTTATCTCCGGAAGGCTGGAATACCTTGAAACGTGTGTTATGCGGCGATCTCGACGGCGATAGTATTCACCTGTGTGACGACGTCTACATTTTCCGCGGACCGTATTTTGCGCGACTTCTATGTCTCAAGCGAGGGGGATTTACTCTGGACCCCGATCTATGGACGGCTTTACAACAAGTAGTTCCCGTGGTCGATCAAGTACTCTCTCCACAGGAGCCGCCTCTCACAGAATAGTACCTGACCCTATAAATACAGGGGATGAGACAGAGTGTGTGTCATTCTCCGTTCGACATTTAGAGCAAGCATGTCACTACGAGCTATCCTGCCTCTTACACCTTACCAGGTGGGGTTATACGTTTATCAAGATAAAGTCACCCTGGTGGAAGATGGTGGAGCTATTTGCTGGGCGCCCGCTGAGACTCTATCGAATACGGTGACACTACAGCGTGATGGCTGGACTAAATTTAAACGGGTGTTGAACGGTGAGTTAGACGGACACCTCATCCACATGGACAATGCCATCTACGTATACCGTCCCACGTGTGGGCCGCTACCAAGAGCCTGCGCGAAGTTTCCTCCTAACTCCCTCTCTGTGGTCAGCCTTGGAGAAAATAGTGCCTATTGTGGACCAGTTATTTACACCGGACGACCGATCACCCGACCAATTGGCGTGGGTTCGTGCTATGGAAGACGCGCTGAGTGAACCTTATGAAAAAAAACATGATGATGATACACCCGGCGAAAGTACTATATCTATAGAATGCACAGAGGCTAGAGTGTCAGTGTCACCTGATGAAGCGACTCACACACACATGACGGGGACGACCCAGAACGATGAGGGGAAAGAAGAAAAAGTCCGTGATGAAGCAGCGGTCCCGAAAGGAGAAAAAGGAGTCTACAGTGATTAACGAGGTGTTAACCGATTTGTATTACAGCCCTAACAGTCCAGCCGCGTATAGCGCTGTGGGAGCGCTATCTCGAGCTGCCCATTCTCAAGGCATTAGTCGAACTGAAGTTCGAGACTGGTTAAAAACCCAAGACACCTATAGTTTACACCGAGCAGCCCGACGCCATTTTCGCCGTAACCGAGTGATAGTGGACATGAGTCGATTTGCACCTCACAATGATGGACATCGGTACATATTGACCTGTATCGATATTTTATCCAAGTATGCCTGGGTACTACCCATTCGCACCAAAATAGGAGAGAATCTAATACGAGCCTTCCAGCAGATTTGCAAGACGGGGCGCAAACCTCTTTATTTACAAACAGATGAAGGCACAGAATTTCTCAACCGATCCTTTCAAGCCTTTCTTAAGAAACAGAAGGTATTTTTCTTTCATACGTACAACGAGACGAAAGCTTCTGTGGTGGAACGCTTCAATCGTACCTTCAAAGGCCGAATGTACAAGTATTTTACCGCCCAAAACACTCGACGCTACATCGATGTACTACCTCAACTGGTGCAAGGGTACAATCGCGCCTATCATCGCAGTATCCAGCGAGCCCCCCGTGATGTGACAGAACGCAACGAACATCAAGTGCGTGCTACGCTGTACTCATCCAGTCCATCACTCACGGCACCCCGTTACAAACGTGGAGATGTGGTACGGATCAGTAAAGTGAAAGGCCAATTTGAGAAAAGTTACTTGCTCAACTGGAGTGACGAGCACTTTGTCATCGTTCGCCATAAACCTCGACAGCCACACGTCTATCAACTGGAAGATCTACAAGGAGAGAGACTGCAAGGCACGTTTTACGAGGCAGAATTACAACCCATAGTGAAAACACAGAAAGACTACTACACAGTGGAAAAGATTTTGAAAACGGAACATCGCCGTGGCATTCCCTATCATCTCGTCAAATGGCAAGGATGGCCTCGTTCGTTTAATTCCTGGGTGTCCGGCCGTGACATGAAACGTCTATAAATTCTAACCCCTATCATCATCCGCCTTCAGTGTAGGATTGTACCATGGATAGTACACGTCTACCCTTACTATTACGAACTCGAAAAGCACAAGTGGGTACTGTAGTGTGTGTAATAGTGCTTGTGGGTACGTTATTTACAGGCGTGTTCTACGATTTGACGACCGTGATATCCTGTTTGAACACCCTGCGTTC
>JAVTVY010051561.1:0-25358 GCA_036873755.1 Hanleya hanleyi | reverse complement strand
AGAGTGTGTTAAAAATAGATCACCAGCTAGCGTGCTATAAAAGGGAAGCGGCCTGGCCGTTTCATCAGACACTCTGTCAACCACCAAGATGTTCACTTGCACAACTTGCCAGAAGCAGTTTACTCGTCTAGATAATTTACGACGCCACGAGGCCTCCACCCACAAAGATGCACGGTATACTTGTATAACCTGCGCACGGTCATTTAATCGGGAGGATGATTTACTGCGCCACGAACGCTCATTCCACGAGGGCGCGACGGAATAATGTAAGGATTGTGGTCAACTCTTCAAACGACGCAGTCAGTTGAGACGGCATCAGCGTTTGATTCATGCCCCGTCTCCACGGTTTTGGCGACAACTTCCTACTGAAGAGGAGCCGCGGAAGGTCAGACCCAGTGAAGATAAGCCCGGGGAGACGAACGCCACTGGTGATGCGATGACGGAGAGCCAGCCTATACCCACAGTTGGGAAGAGCCTGGATTTCCAGCCGGACCCCACCGTTACGGTTTCGAGTGATACGTCATACATCGAACATTTTCTGGACGAGCCCATAAATGTTCCTAGCGATCTCTTACCCGAATATCATCCAGAGAGTGACATCTCTCGGCGCCATTGGACCATGACACGGCACTGTTTCCACCGTCATCGCCCTATTCAAGATATCTACAATTTCCCACTGACCAAGCTCACCCGTCCACGCAGCTACGTGGAAACCATCTTCAATGACCAACCTACGGCCTTCACGTTAAATGTAGCATTTGGGTACATCTTATGCCATAAGATGACGGGTGAATTGCGTTATTTCTATTCCAGTGCCATCCACCCAGTGTACGACCAACCGTTTACCATCATTGACCGGAGGTCACTAGAGATGATGCTGGACCAAGTGGAACAATTGGATGTCTTGGGATGGGCACAACAACAACGACCCAACACCAAGTGGACAGTGAAGAGGGTGACCAATGTTACATTTTTCCTTACCAAGGTGATTCACCACCGCCATCGGTTGAATGCGTCACTCGTGCACTGATGAATACCATAACATGTCGTACATACTCTCTATGTCTACATGCTGATCATTGACTTGAGCTCAGTAAACACTTGTACCTAATGTGACGGTGCGTTAAATAATACAACATGGTGTTTGATATTTCAATTTGTTTTGCTGTGAACATACTAAGCATACCCGGGGCGGCTCCCCCAGCCTGGGTATGATGTAACATTGGGGATAATAAACTGTATGAACATTGCTGAACTTGTTGTTATTCACATCACCCCATTGACTTGATAGGCAGGTCCCATTAAGCCCGGGCACCAATATTAGTCCTTTTTGGCTAGAGGTGATAGGGATTTTCCCGGATTTTTCGATAAAGTCCGTGTTCCGTTTTTTTCAGGAAAAATCTTACATGCACCCACCCAGCCCATCTGATGCCCCTTCACGAATGCTTCACTTTGATACCTCGCTCAACTCCATTGGACCATTCGTGGCTCCCCTAGCTCCAACACGTCTAGCGGGACCCATACAGCGTCCAGTTTTCGACACTAGGTGACCACATCCCGACAGAAGTGGCCAGTTTTCGACACCGGATGTGCCGCCATCTTGAACATACGTGCCGCCATCTTGGATATGTCCCATAATGCACCGGGTCAAAATACTCGCTTCTGATTGAACGAGAGCTCCGTGGCGGATTTGAAATACTCGCTTCTGATTGGACGAGAGCTCCGCATGGCATCTGCGCATGCGCAGAATGATATTCCTACCGCACACCCGGCCCATTAGATGCCCCTTCACATAAGCTTCACTTTGATACCTCACTCGACCCCATTGGATCATTAGGGACTCCCCTACATCCCAAAACGTCTATGCTCATGCGCAGAATGGTGACAACGCCCGAGCCGCTAGTCCAGTCAGATGCCCCTTCACGAAGGGTTAATCCTTTATTCTTCATAGTACATGTATATTTTTATATATTTATATTCCGACTGCAGACCGCGATAATTTTATTTTTCAGAAGTGATGTGCAATACGGCTTTACCAGGTTAGGGCGATCCCGTTCTCTAAAATGAAAGTAAAAAAGGTCGTTTTTGCTCAATAACTTTTGGTTCCTTCGTAGCCAATGCATCAAAATTCCAGGCGCATTGATTTATCTATCGTTCCATCACCCTACTGAATCGACAAGTATGATTGTAGGTAAACACCGCCGGTCACGTGTCAAATCACAGTCAATGGTAGGTTTTTCGGTGCTTTCGTTATCAAGCGTGGGCGTGTGTCTGACCAGACGACAGTGACCACAGCCGAAAATGAACGATTTTCAGCATGTCGATGACAGGTATGGTTACTGGTGTCCAGTCATTTTTTGATGGAGAGATATCGTACTAATATTGTCACCAAATGTAGGGTTATTACAGGGCTGTAGCCAGAATTTACTGAGGGGTGGTTCGCCTTCACTCCAAAAGGGCACATCAGGGGGTTCGATGTGTGGGGAAAGGGGCAAATAGGGTGTTAGCTTCAGTTTGAAAAGGGCATTTATATGAGAAAAATATATTCCTACGAAGTAGGCTACAGATCGCAAATTGTCCGGTAATGAGTCAGTCCATCCGAATCCTTTCGTCGGCAAAATAAGGAGAACCGTTGACATTAGAACCTTGATTTTTGGCATGAACGTGCATTAGGGCATTGTTACCAGCAAGTTCTGATCTGAAATAATTCTGATTAAAATTAGATTGATAATTAACACTTCAGTATATTGTTATAGATATATGTGAACTGTAGCCTTTAACGTGTATCCTATTTCACATTGGCCACATCAGCTTCAAATTCAGGTCAAATTACCCACAGCTAAAAATACCCTGTCCCACTGTATGCCACATGGCCCTATTACTGAGGTTAATCTTAACTACTGCATATACCCTCAAACAATCAGCGCTGTTTCCATAACTTAAATTGTTAAACCATATCATTGAAATAACATGAGCAGTGTGACTAACGTCACAGGACCTACGAAGTACAGTAGGCATTAGGACTCGAACGTGAACTGAACTCTTGGAAATCCCCACCCCCAGTTGAAATCCTGCCTATATTAAGATGGGCATCGCCCAAGTCAGAATCGCCACTGATTTTCATCAAAAATCAGCAGAAATGTTCATCAAAAGTAGGTCAGCTCAGAACTTGTTGGTAACAGTCTCTTAATGCGCCTTCATTCCAAAATAAATAACGATCGCCGATTTAATTTTACAATTTTTTAATTAAAGGAAACAGATTGAATAATATAAGGTTCAGTAGATTTCAAGCTTTTACGTGTGAAAATACATTTACATATCTTTAATGGTTTTCAGTGCCCTTGTCCAGGATCAAAACAACTTTTTGAATCGCATTATTTTCCCAACAATACAACAAATTTTTATTCCTACGAAGTAGGCTACAGATCGCAAATTGTCCGGTAATGAGTGAGTCAGTCCATCCGAATCCTTTCGTCGGCAAAATAAGGAGAACCGTTGACATTAGAACCTTGATTTTTGGCATGAACGTGCATTAGGGCATTGTTACCAGCAAGTTCTGATCTGAAATAATTCTGATTAAAATTAGATTTATAATTAACACTTCAGTACATTGTTATAAATGCATACCATCCATGTGGCCTTTAACAGTATCATGTTCCTTTTATGACCATGAAGCCATGGGACCTCCTTATCAGTGGATTTAAAAGTCATTAAGGCTTGTCCTTGGAACAAACACAGAGAGAGGCTCCATCCCAGCCTTGTGGTTTTTAACAGTGATTTATATCCAAGCCCACTGAGATAAGGCCGGTTTCTAGACATTTCTTAGACATTAAACAGCCCCATAAACTTGCCATCAAATGGGATAAGGCTGGGAGTACAAGAATGTGCGGTGTATTTTCTGTGGACTGTGTAGGCTGTACAGTCTGAATGAAGACAGCCTAGCAGAATTAGTTAAAGCTAGGTGGTTTAACGTTTATCAATGAAGAAAATCATCGATCAACCGCCATAGAATATAATGTGAAACAAGAAAACCGGAATAGTACATTCATCAGATTGCCAATGCCCAAAATGTGTTGTCTCATATATCTAGATAACAACGTGATGTTATTTATTGATAGCTCAGCGAATGCACTGTCATGCCCATTGGGAACCCTTGGCTGTATGTTTCACTGTATATATAACACAGTACAAAACGTGATGGGATAATGAAATAGGAAATGCTAACTTTCCATCATTTGTTAGTGCATTTATCTACACTGCTATTACCACGCAACTTGCCATTCTTAATACACACAATTTCACATCCAAACATTTCATCACAGACCAAATCATGCAGGCTTCAAATTCAGGTCAAATTGCCACTGATGATGAAATATCCTACATCAACCAATTAAGTCAGCCTGAAGCAATAACCCAGCAGAACATAGAAAGATCTGGTATCATCCTTCAGCTTAGCCTGTGGCCAACAATGATAAAATTTACTGAGGGTGAAACGAAGCTGTCCTGCAAGCCACCCAAGGAATTTATCAGCTTGTGTTGGGACATTTTGTTGGTATCATGTAAGTTGTTTAGTAGTTTACTCATTCAAATCCCCATGCCATATTTTCTGTTATTCAACAGACAAATTTCTTTACTGGTTTTAATTGTTTAAGTTTTACTGGGTTTCAACTGCTACAGATAGTAACATAGTACTGATACTGTAGAAATGGGTAGTGTGAATTTAATTATTCCATGTTTAGTACAATTTGTTCACATGAACTGATTGCCAAGAGCTCAGTGCCTGTCCTAATGCCTACCTTACTTCGTAGGTCCTGTGACGCATAGTCACACTGCCATGTATATAGTACTATAGTAGAAAGGTAGCATTTATGTAGTTTACGGTAATTCAACTCCAGACCAACACCTTCTCTGCACAAGATAATAATTATTCTATGTCATTCTCCTGAGCATAACCGGTACAAAGACATACAGTGGGACAGGGTATTTTTAGCTCTGGGTAATTTGACCTGAATTTGAAGCTGATACACGTTAAAGGCTATAGTCCACATATAGCTACATGTATAACAATATACTGAAGTGTTAATTATCAATCTAATTTAAATCAGAATTATTTCAGATCAGAACTTGCTGGTAACAATGCCCTAATGCACGTTCATGCCAAAAATCAAGGTTCTAATGTCAACGGTTCTCCTTATTTTGCCGACGAAAGGATTCGGATGGACTGACTCACTCACTCATTACCGGACAATTTGCGATCTGTAGCCTACTTCGTAGGAATATAGCAGAAAACATTGATGTGAGTTATGATATGTACACTATGACCAAAGACATGTTCATAATGTGCTAATCGGATAGTTAGGACAATCATTACTTTGCATCAGAGAGTGTGTGACTTGGATTCAAGGGTTAAGACTTTGGAGGGAAATACAATTTTGACAGCAGAAATATGACCCCGCCATTTGCTGATTAGAGCGATAAAACAGGGTAGGCTAAATGGACCCTTTTCAATGCAGTATTTCTTGGCATGGATGTGAAAATATGAGGACATACTTTGGGGGTTTTTTGTACCTCTTGAATATTGACTATATATCACACTTGGATATAATTTGAACAAAAAATTACATGTGTAAACAAAATATTCTAAATTTCTCTTGTCATTTCAAATCTTGATCCATTTTGATTCCTGGATTAGGGGATACAGAATCACTGCCACGGAGTGTGCTGGTGTGTCACAGCAATGCAATTCCGATTCACACAACGAAGCTGAGGTGGTTTAAGGTTTATCAATGAAGAAAATCACCGATCAACCGCCATAGAATATAATGTGAAACAGGAAAACCGGAATAGTACATTCATCAGATTGCCGATACCCAAAATGTGTTCTCATATATCTAGATAAAAACGTGATGTAGAGACGCTATTTATTCGTCTTTGTACCGGTTATGCTCAGGAGAATGACATAGAATCATTATTATCTTGTTCATAGAAGGTGTTGGTCTTGAGTTGAATTACCGTAAACTACATAAATGCTACCTTTCTACTATAGTACTATATATAAAAATTTGTTGTATTGTTGGGAAAATAATGTGATTCAAAAGTTGTTTTGATCCTGTACAAGGGCACTGAAAATCATTAAAGTGATGTAAATGTATTTTCACACGTAAAGCTTGAAATCTACTGAACCTATATTATTCAATCTGTTTCCTTTAATTAAAAAATTGTAAAATTAAATCGGCGATCATTATTTATTTTGGAATGAAGGCGCATTAGGACACTGTTACCAACAAGTTCTGAGCTGACCTACTTTTGATGAAAATTTCTGGTGATTTTTGATGAAAATCACTGGCGATTCTGACTTGGGCGGTGCCCATCTTAATATAGGCAGGATTTCAACTGGGGGTGGGGATTTCCAAGAGTTCAGTTCGCGTTCGAGTCCTAATGCCTACTCTACTTTGTAGGTCCTGTGACGTTAGTCACACTGCTCATGTTTCCGAAAGGGGGGTTTTCCCGAACCCCAAAAAACCCTCCTGGATACGGGCCTGTATTACTAATCCAAGTTAACAAAAACTTTAAACATTTTTGCGGCGAGAGGTGTTTTTAGGTGTTGGTGGACAGTCTATGGTAGGTATTAGCATCGAATTATAGTGTGAGGAAATGAGCACAAAATGAACACGTATGTATCACTGACTCATTCATCTCTCGATTCCTTTCACTTGTGTGTGTTTAAGAGGAATATGAACCGCTAATAGTTTATTCTCTATCTGTCTGATATTACGACAGTCCATGGTATCATCATCGGCCCGATCGACAGTCCATGGTAGGTCAAAATACGGTCAGTCCGAACTGACGTGAACCGTGTAACCTTGGCCAATGATTCGCCAAATGGACTGTTGCCAAGACAAATGGTAGCTACCATGGACTGTCGACATATCTGATATACAATCATATGTTGCCTCATTATAACATTGCAGCTGTTATCCGGCTTCAATGTGAAGTGATCCAATCTACAGTTCATGGTCGCATGACACATGGGTTGGTGCATTCACCTACAATCATACTTATCGATTCAGTAGGGTGTCCATGTCAAAAAATTAAATTGCCGTGTGAAGAACCAGGCAATGTTGTTTAAACAGCGAGAAGGATGTTTGGCCTATTATTGTGTAAATTTAGATAGATGACAATGTGCTTTTTTTACTACCATTTAATGCGAATAGATATGTCTGTATGCGCCTCAAGAGGATTTTGCTGCATTCATTATGTGAACTGATTTATTGAGCGAAAGCGACCCTTTTTACCTCCATTTTAGAGAGCCGGTTTCTCCCTAAGGGCTGTTTCAGGAAAAATCCTAGCCCTCATCCTAATGTGGGGTGGGCGGCAAGAGTTTTTTTTTCCTGCAGGTGGTGGTATTCTTCCAGAACAATTTCCTGTGGATGGCGGTTTAAAATACGAAATGGGGTATTATATTTCAGATGGGTGATTGTTTCCCTACAGCTAAAACTATTTACTGGAATTACCATATGTGATTCTCAACACGCAAAAATAGTAAAATATCACCGTATAAAATTTCGCGACACTCTACATACCAGCGCTGTAGACGTACAAGTGTGACGAATCATGTGCCGTGAAATGTGGAACTAAATAGGGTATTATGCATCCAAAATGGGACGCTGTATCTTCTCGACACAGGTTTATTTTGTTGTTCTATATTCATATTGTGTCTGCGTGTACAGATGCGACGGAGAACGAATTTTGGCGCCCTTTTGCAGATGACTTAGTGTATATTTCTTTTATTTATTTCAGTTGATATTTATTTATAAACAGATATTTATTCTTATCTGTTTTTCGTCATGTTGTTCATCGAACAATGAAACTATGTTTTAAATGTATATACGTTGGGCGAAATTTCTGGATGTACAATGTATCGAGCACCGCCTTCAGGCATGAACTTGGTACAGTGTCATGAGCGAGTAGATAAGATACAGTTTAACAGGATAAAAGTATGGCACAGCAACATTTAAACAAACCTCATGTTTGCATTTAATTCCTATGCGTGGTTCCAGACAGAGAGGATACACTGGATTAAATTCCTATGGATAGGAGTGTTCAGCAATATAGTAGGGCTTAACAAAATTTGCCGCCCACCCCCCTCATAGGATTTTTCCTGGAACACCTGTTTACAAGATTCTGTACCGGTAGTCCAAGGGAAACGACTCATGGTTATACAAGCGGTAAAGGGCCACGCGCAGTTACTTCCCTCCATTTGTGGAGTGTCGGACTAAAAATTAGACAGGCCTACTATTTATCCTTGTGTGTCTGTTCTGTTATTATATATCATTTTATGCCTGTGCTCGAGAGCTATATCTCTCCATATTGAACTCCGGGGGCGATAGTTTTCCTGGAAGACACAACAAGGGGGTCGACAGATCCATCCTCACAGGCCTATACACACACGGTGTTCCGTCACAGGTCTACTCGACTTCCCCGTTCACAGTTGCATTTTTCATGAACGCGATGCATCCTCGTGCGTGTACCAGGTGTATCTAGTATAGAGATACCACTGGTTTTTATCTGGTGTAAATCCCAGTCAATTATCATTTCAGTCATGCTAGTTTCAATAATTAAGGGCATCAATGTCACCTCGGTGACAATGCTGGTTATACCAAAAAATTCCAAAACATCATTGTGTAAATACATAACATTGCATGTTGTTTTGGGTTTGGAGTTGACAGTAGTGTGAAAAGCGGCCTTTTTGTCAAATGAGCATGAGCAGGATCAGTAACATCATCACGGAGGTATCATCGACGGAAATGACGAGTAAGATCAGGTCATAAAGGGTGGGATCCGGGAGGAACGATCAGGAACGAGTGAAACGGTTTCGATAACCGTAATCAATGAATAGGGAGCAAAATTAATGCCAATGGTGTGCAAACGGGGTCAATGTGATGTAAACGGGGCCAGAGAGGTCCATACCGTTTCAAAAAGATGCAAACTGGGTCAAAGATGTGTAAACTGTTTCAGGTTAAACCAATGAGAATCAAATGTACAACCGCCATGTTTGATGAGGTAGGTATAATTGTTTGTATTCAACCGTCGATCGTTTTTGATCACGTGTATAACCCCCGTTCATTGTTGCGTGGAAGCCTGGATATCCTTGTAGTTTAAACAAATGGAGAACCTCTTAACGTTCCCACACCATAACTGGATGCTCCATGACCGCGTGAAAATTGGGCCAATCAGAATCAGGTGTACGACTGCCATGTTTTATCACGTAAACTCTTCCACTCCATATCAGTAATTCATTCGAAGACTAACGATCGCGTGGGACACATGGCTCGATAGGAGACAGCGCTTGTTAGACTTATTCCCTTTGGGTTTTAGTCGCATCCAGTGATCCCATCTCTTGACAATTGAGTGCTCTACATGGACTAATCCAATCACCTCGCTGTGGCATAGCAATACCGCAGCCACTAGATTCTCGGACAGGATTCGCGCCCGAGCAGCACATCGCCGAAATGAAATCATATATTGTAAAAGCGATGTTTGTCGAACGCTCCGATTACTTAGCGTAATGTCTGTTGATATAGCGTTAAAAAGAATGATCTAGAGATTATTTTTCCATGATTATATGGGCAAAGCATAAAAAGTAGTTCGCTGATGTGCAAAACGGAGGGAGTTGTTCAGTCGGATTCAAACTGAAATGCGTGTGCGTGGGTTTTTCTCTACACGTCGTATCCACGTCGTGAAGATCATCTTCCGATACTGAGGGCAGGGTTCATTGGAGTGAGCCTTTGAAACGGAGCATGCGTTGTCTGCTGACAATGGTGAGCAGGATTCTGATGTACGTCTCACACTGTCCAATCTGTTTCAGGTGTCGTCCTGGTTTTCATGACTTCATATATTACAACCATGGAACGTTAGATCACACAAACCATGCCTGGAATGCCTGGAATAGAACACGCGCCACCGTCTTGACAGATTGATCCTCGTCGTTACAGCTTGGATGAGCTTTGTATAGACGTCAGTTAAAACCAACACATTTTCCAAGTTAAAACTTTCCTCGGCCATGGTGAATCCAACGTCAAGATTTGAAGAGAGCTCTTGCGATTAAAGAACCAATTGTCGTTTCGATATTTTTGCTGCATTGGCTGGCATATACCGACTAAATCAAGTACAATCCATATCTTGGTCATACTCTTGATGTTTCATAATTCCATTCGCAGCAGTCAAAACTTTAGATTTTAGTATCACGGGTAGAAGACCTTGTCGAACATCCTTTCCATGTTTCTCCCTTCCTATCAATCTCCTTGTTGATACCCTTTGCTGTTATCAAGAAGACAGGAGTTTGGATCAGTATATCTCATGTACGTAAGCTGGTCGATGGCTGTGCAGACCGTATACCTTCGCCCATATCACCGTATCCCTATTCTTCTCAGCAATACCTTGTAGATTGAGCTTCTTCCCTGCTCTATCGCTCCTTCTGTTTCTTTCCTTATGTCTGAGTGCCCTACTGGTATACCTCAGAACGACGAATCGACTATGCTGTCTTTGTGTTACCAGGACCGGTTGGCAGTACATGGCGTGGTGCAGTAATTGTGGCGAATCCTTGGCAAACTTTCTATAATGTTTGGATATTCCCAGAAATCCTCGAATTTCTATTTCGCCTTGGGCCAGTTTCTTATCGTCGCATTCTTCTCGGGATCAGGAATAATTTACTCCTGGGAGACCAACTGTCAGATGTAGCACAACTACTGTTTTGAAATGACAAGTTGAGTTATGGTTGCTGTAAGTTTTTGCCAAACGCCAATATCTCGTCAAAGTAGACAAGTAAAAGGTTTAGAGATATTGTTCGGCAAAGATTTTGAGATTCCGCCAAACCAAAGGGCATTTTCTTATATTGGTATGGTCCTCAAGTTTACTGTGAAATTCAGCAGTACGGCTGGTGAAGCGTATGAAATTGGAGATTCCCCAATCACGCCTGTATCCAGGGCTGATCTAAGTACTTCGCGCCAATGGTGTGGCGGTACTGTACGATGAGGTGCCCTAAAGGTATACAATCCTCAATCATAATCTCATGCTACACTTCGTCACAAACTCATAGGATGTAGTCTACAGTTTTGGATTGGTGGTCCCCTCCCCCGGAAATTGAAATACAACATATAGTGCTAAACACATCACTATTCTCAGCATGGAAATTTCTTATCTGATCCCCCTGGCTATCATCCAGGCCTCTACCTGAATCTATATTGGACCATAACGCCTGTCCCTAGGCCTAGATCTTCTCTACAATGGTGGCAACCTGTGTTCCAGTCAATACAACAACAACCAGTGACTCAGAAACAGTTAGACGGAGTGTAAATATACGTGTCCTTGATATGCACATTCTGATCTGTGGAGTTGGCTATACCTATTGCAGACACCAGCGACTGTCCCAGGATGAGACAATTTCCTCCACAATTGTCGTTCATCGATCTTTACCTTCAGGCCTCACATTTCCCTCCACAACGTGTGAAGACCATGACGCAACTAATAGTTCCCAGCTGCTCTAACCCTACAATCATACAATAGCTATTTATTTTAAATTTCTGTGGTTTTAGTTGATCCATACAATGCAAGTTTAATACCGCACTTGCCGCCTGGAAAACCTTCAAACAGGTCACCATAAAACCACATGTTCTCGGACTTGTGAACAAACACAACGAAGTCCAGCTTCAAATAGCCTACGAACGGAATATCCTTGGGATTTTCGTGCTGTGATATTAATATGTCTACCCACATCAAACAGGTCACAGTTCCCTTGATGTTTATTCTGATAGAAAGACTCGATCGGTTGCATTAAAGTAGTTGAACTCAACCAAACTTCCTGCGCTATTCCCGGAACGACAGAAATTTGAGAGCTGGCACTCCGTGACTTTGTCCTTTATCAAATTGGGGGTCATTTTGAGCCTATTTGCATAACCCCCTGAGCAGAGCATCATGAGTAAATTCAAGATGGCGGCCAAGTCGGGTACGTGAAAAGTGATATTTTCGTCACTTTTCTTCAAAATTATTGCTTTTCTGTGATGCTCGACGCCGACCAAGCGTTTCCTTCTCCACCATGTTTACAAGTCACAAAACTACAATCACAAATGATTTGTACAAATCGGAGCGATATGCAAGAGGGTCTCCGGAACGAAACGTCCACCAGAAAATCTCACCGTATACAGGTAACAATTAAGCGCACAATTAAGTGTGGTAGAAAAGCAGTCGTCATTTACGTTGTGCAATTTTTTTTAGTAAAAATACATCGAAACATTAGCATAAATGCCCACTATTTTTTTATTAAAAATACATCGAAACATTAGCATAAATGCCCACTATTTTTTTTAGTAAAAATACATCGAAACATTAGCATAAATGCCCACTATTTTTTTTAGTAAAAATACATCGAAACATTAGCATAAATGCCCACTACCGCTTATGCCGGTGCTAGGGGCCGTGTGGTCATATCATCCAAGTTGCCACATGAACAGGTACAATAAAAGCGTACCTGAGATACAGCACATATCACGAATCGTTAGATTCTTGGTATGTGCTTTAGAATAGGTTAACCGGAAGACTATACTGTGAAGTCATGTGACTCTGTCAGTATGTCGGCACCTCTTCCCACTTCCCTTATATGTGTTGTAATTGAATACTCAGAGACATCTTTTTACGTGACGCTTTAGCGGCACACACATTCAAAGGGGACTGGGGAACGAGCTCGGAAGCACCGCCAACACTTTTCTTCCGCTCCTGAAGCGTGAGACCAAAGCGGTCGGGGACCATGGTCTCCGAAGTGATGAGTGATGCATTCAGCGATGTTCTCGTCCGAGAGGCAGACAATCGCCGAGTCGAATAAGCGTGAGACGACTTTTTCGACAAAAAGGACCGAGCCATGGGGAATAAAAGACTTGCGCTCCCGAGACCACGAACCAGTGGACCTTCGACCAAGCTATAGTGCACATGTAAGACACGGAAAATCTTTGGGTAAACATGGCGTTCGTCCATCCATAGTCTTGTCCTTCCACCAACAACAAATTTGACTTGTGGAACGTTTCGACGACTCAGACCAACGCTGAAGAGCGTCAATGGGTGGAAAATGTCCATCACTCCAGTATCTAGTCGGACCTGTCGGATACGTCACCACCAGCTCGAATACCGCGTGCGTGGATTTTGTCCACACCTACTTGAATGCGAAAACCAAGGTCGTCAACCTGGATAGGTGAGATATGTAAAAGATGTGGGAAAAAGAGGTACGGCGACAAAAAGCAACCACATGACTCCACAGGAAGGACGATGCACCGGTGGGTGCAATAAATCCCCGGCTCAACCAGGCGGATGTGGTTCACAGCGACAAACTCGTGAATGTTCCTATTGTGCATATATCGAAACATTGTTGTCATACGGATGAGAATCCAAAAACACTCACCTGACGGCACACTTGTTCTACCGGGAAATATTTTTCGTTTCACAGCGAATAGACGACAGTGGATCTCATTGAACATCTAAAGGCGGACCTATTTATGCAATTCTGACCCAGCTGGTCATCACTATCCAGACTTAAGTATACACCTGTGTGAAAGAGTGTATGAATCCTAGCCAGACCGGACTCACTGACAGGATGAAAACTGGTATTCCTACAAAATCTCCCAGGGGAGATGGAGGAGATGGAGGTAGAGGACAGCGTGGAGGAGACTTCCCGTTCATGTTCCTTTCAGTGTAAATATAACCTACTATCTGCTGGGAGATATTTAATCGTGTGCATGTGAGCATTGTTGTCGAATATTCAGATTCCGCAGTCAATTGAACCGCCACGAACCTGTCATGCATTAACGACACCCTGTGCCACAGGCACATTTGAGGGTGGAGGAGGCTGTAGAGGTCAGCATCGAGGCAGAGGGCCCCCCACCCAAACTGCTGAGTAGCCCACTCATCCCTCGACCACCCCACGGTCTAAGATGCATTCACCACCCATCCAGCGCACCAGCGGACCTGGGGACATCGAACCAGCCAGGAGTAACACACGCTAGTGATGAGGGTCATGTATATTTCGTGGATGACCCTTAAACGCAACCAGTGAGACCTTGCCAGAGGCCCATCCTGTGGATGAGATGTCCCGCCACCACTGGTCAAGCATCCGACGATGTTTCTATCGCCACCGCCCTATTCAAGATATGTAAAACATCCGCGTCTTCGGCCTCTCCCTTTACAATCACCCATCTTGCGTCGCTGGAGACGGCTTCGGTCCAGATCGACATCTTGGATCTGCTGGAGTGTGCCCAGAAGCATCGTTCCGACACCCAATAGGACCGTGTAGATGGTGACCAAAGTCGCGTTTTGCATTACCAAACTAACATCGATGGTTAATAGATACTCAGCGCAATGGGGCTGTTCAAATGATGACACACAAAGACAATAAACATACACAGGGCGGCTCCCAAGCTTAGGAATAATATAACATTGGGGATAATAAAAGATTGACATGTTCATGCTCTCTCGTTCAGCCACGTTTAGCTAATCATAAGTTCCATTTTTAGCACAGGACAGACCCACAGGACCTCATATAGATGCTTGTGTGAGTGCGTGTAAGAAGGATGGTGAGAAAAGTACGGCATGTGTCGATGCTTTCAGCTTGCCTCGTGGTCCACGTTCAGGGCATCGAGGATGGCTATCAAGCCCCACTCGCTCGAGAAACGCGTCTGTGAACTAGCGTCGCCCCTCCTCATCTTCGCCTTCTGCAAGGATAGTCTGGACCATCGCTCGGCGCCCCCTGACTGAATCAAGCGTTGTTGCGTGCTGTAAAAGGCGAGACGATTAGGGCAGGGTCTCTGCCATGTCTGAAAAACATAGGCAGCGTAGGCAAGTACCTGAGAAGCCCCAATTCGCAAGAAGTTCTAGCAAATCTCCAGAGTAAATTCGTCATAGTCCCAGCAGACAAAGCTCCAAATAATATAATATTCATATGTAAATATTACTATTACCAGGTGCTGGTTGAAGAATTGAGTGTTAACATATCGTCATCAAATACGTCTACTCACTCTCAAACTGCATTTATTCTGGAATATTTATTTAACGATCACAAAACCTTTCTCAGGGAAAGAGATATTTGTCTTCCAACCAAACATAACGATATACCAAAAGTATACTGGACTCCCAAAATGCATAAATCACCATACAAAGCTAGATTCATAGCTGGTTCTAGAAGCTGCACCACCAAGTTTCTTTCAACCCTGTTGACGAGGGCCCTTCAGGAGGTAAAAACATTTTGGGAAAGGTATCGCGGCACTATTTCTAAAAACTCTGGCGTTGAATGTATGTGGATATTGAAAAACTCAAAATGTCTTACGGAAGAACTTTATGCTAAAGGTCACATACCGTACAGACATGTATCCACATGGGATTTCTGGACTCTCTATACTACAATCCCTCATCAGGACCTTATCGAACGTCTAAGTTCATTAATAGTATCTTTGTTCAAGAAAATTGACGGTAGATATATTAATGTCGGAAGCCATAAAGCATTCTTTAGCTCTACTACATGCAAGAGATATCATTCATGGGATGTTTCTTTGTTTATAGAGCTGCTTGAATTTCTCATTAAAAATATCTATGTGAAATTTGGCAACACAATATATCAACAGCATATAGGTATCCACCTTCACTGGATTTGAAGGAAACTACAGATAACCCTACAGGCACATCATATTTAAACCTATATCTCTATAAAAATGAAGCGGGCCTTCTCTCTCGTCGATTGTATGACAAAAGAGATGATTACAATTTCGACATCGTAAACTATCCCTTTCTGGACAGTAATATTCCAGTGGAACCTGCATATGGCGTATACATATCACGCCTAGTAGCATTTGCTAGATCCTGTGTTAAATGTCACGATTTTAATCAACGTCACAAAACATTGTTGCAGAAACTTATAAAACAGGGCTACACCATCAAGCGCCTCCACTCAAAGTTTCTCAAATTTGACGATACATATCGCACGCCGATAGCAAAATACGAGAGTAGCGTGCAAGATCTATGGCGTTACGTTTCGTAACTTGTGTCTAATTCCGCTTAACCCGGGGCTAGGGGCCGTATGAACCCATGTACTTCAAGATCCTAATGGTGCTCATATGAACAGTCACAATCAAAGCGTGACTGAGATACATCATTCTTTAGATGACGACTCTACAAGGAATATTATGGATTAAGAATACTGATCAGCGATACGGATTTGATATTTTTGGAACATCATGATGTCTTGCCGGCATCATTGAAAACTGTTGACCGCTTCTCTCTTCCAGGAAACAAGCCTATGTGTATGTATAGTTTGATTGTCTTTTTAAATTTGGTGGTAATACTGTTATATGGAATATGGAATAGGTCTTTGGATTATGGACGCGGATATTCTCTAATGGACGACAGCTGAATTATGAATGACGGACCAGACGCTTGTAATAGTAATAGCACATCTCCTCATCGAGGTGACTCGCTGGATTACCACATTTGAGAACTAGCGCCGACCCTCCTTATCTTCTCCTACTGAAAACATAGTCTGGACCACCGCTTGGTGCCCCATAAGTGAATCAATCGTTGTGGCGTGTCGTGAAAGGTGAGTCGAATAGGGTTGGTCTCTGCCAAGTCTCAGCAACATAGGCAGCGGAACGATTATACAGGGTGTAAAGGAGACGTGTTTTGTGACCTTTCAAGGTGAACTCTGCCCTACCGATGACACTTCTCAAATGCTCTTTCTCTATTACTCCCCGTGTACGAATCAGCGCCTCCAAAAATACCCATTCTATGCTATCCCCAGGGTGCGCATGCGTGTTTCGCCGGACCCAACAAGAGATTCAACAGGACCAGGTCGTCAAGGTCCACATGTCACTCGTTGTCGCTATGAGCTAGTGTAGAGGTATATAGGTAGGCGTATCCCAAGTGCGCAGCGGCACATGCGGGATTCATTACTAGTGATGATGTCACAGATTACGTCATTTCTCTCGATATTCTTCTCTGGATTCACTCCGAGATACACGTACATGCATCTCCAACACTTGAGCGATGGTCTCTGGCCTGCACAGGCCCAAATATGGATCTATGACGTATAACATTTGGTCTTCCTGCTATGCCCAATCAATGAACCGTTTGCATCTGTGTTTTGGCCTTGTTAAAGCCTCTCTTTCGTTCGCTTCTCTCTCGCTTCAGCCCAACCTGTAACCATTTCGGTCATCTATACGCGGTAAGAAGTGTACGCAAATGGCTTCAGCCTTCTAGCACAGACGCACATGTTTCACCAAACGTTCACATATCTTAATACTTAATCTTAATAACCAGTATCTACACTGTGCTCTTTCCTTTCCCGTGCAAGGAACGTATTTACCTGAGCCGAGCGTATCTTTCATCTTTGAAATATCAGTCGCAACTACAATAACAACAACAACAACAACAACATGGCTATGACCTCCGTTCTCGTTGCCGGCCACAGCTTCATTCGACGCCTGGAAGAGGACATTCACCGAAGAGTATTGGGTCATCCCTCTTTTGCCATCTCCGGGGCCACTGTGCGTTTTAGTGGGTTCGGTGGTTTTACGGTCTTGCAGGCCTTGCAAGACCCAGACATATCATTCCCACCCCTGACATTCTCATTCTTCAACTTGGCGGGAATGATATCTATCCCACTACAACGGCAGAAGAAATTTGTACGAGGATCACTGACTTTGTGAGACTTTGCCTTCATCGGGGAATTACAGCAGGTATTTGTCTGCAGTCTGTTCCCTCGATGGAGGCCCTGGCGCATGTGACATGTCGGCTGTCCGTTACGAAAGTACGAGACGACTAATTAATGATTATCTCCAGGCACACCTCCCAGCAATCGGAGGTGTGTTCTGGCAACATCGCAGGTGCCACCCAAGGCAGCCGACGGAACATATTTTCCTTGCGGATGGTGTCCATTTGAATACACGGGCCATGTCAGATGTCCTTCTATCGCAGCCTGAGGGGTGCCATACTTCAAGCACAGGTTTGTATTCTTATTTTCATGTTCCTAGTTGCAGTAATGTAACTCTCAGAATCATGGGGACGAGCAGCGCAGCTGCGACAGTTACAGAAATAAACCGCCCCTAATCTGTCGTTTTTGCGAACGAGGACATTTTTCTCTGATTTATTTCAAAATAAAGCATCACCAGCGTCCATCACGGGTCTCCGATAGTTGTAGGCTATGTTATGTTACTCACCAGACACAAAAAAACCCGCACTCAAAGGGTTTATTTTCACAAAATCGCGCTTTTCCCTTGTTTTACCTTCTCCTGCATGGTTGTTGTTCTCGCTGTGAAGTCACGTCTCATGTTCATTTCTGTTTCGTTGCCGTAGAGTCGACAAGGGGAATAATCTGTGCCAGCCATGTAAGAGCTGTCGCTGTCAAACGGATTATTCCCCTTGTCGACTCTCATGTTCCAGGCAATGGCATATTGTAATATAGATGGAGAAAACCATCTATGAATTGATGTGATATCTGACGGCCGTAATTCATACTTGGAGCGCCAAGTCATATTAAAACAGCGAGTAGAAATCCAGCCCCCCTCGCCTGACAAGGGGGATGCTATTTACGCGAAAATACGGCGAAAAATACGGCGAAAGCAACCGAGTTTAGCAACTTACTATCTCCACAGATCCTTATCCTATCCATCAACACTGTTTATTTGGGTTGAAATAGCAGCATAAATCCACACACACACCCAACGTTTCTGCAATGTGTGTAATCCAATATGGCCGCCGTCAGCCGATTATAAGCAGTTGTATCTTGTCCGGACAATAACTATATCACATATCATCGACCAAACAAAATCTACGAAAAAAAAATAACCATAGAGGTCCATGGCCCCCGCAGCAGCAGCGCCAGTTATGGTGGACGCCAGACCAGCAGCCGATATTACGAGCGTGCACTCTTTCCCCACGGCCACTCTCCCGCCCATTACATATTAATCATAATGAACATTTCAAGTTATTCATCAATAATTCATTGTGTCTATCACGTGTCTTGTGCGCTGTCCTCGGTGTTTTATAGGGTGGATGGAGGGTGTCTGGTTCCATGCTGCTTCAGAGATTTCTTCTTTGAAGTAGCAGGAACACAACTGGGCTGGGTGGTGCTTAGTTGGTTCGTCGTGATATAGCTGAAATATTGTTGCAAGCGACGTTAAATTCTATTCACTCACTCACTTGTGTCTATCACAATGAAAATCTGTTATTCATCACAATGAAAATCTGTTTCATACTTTCATCACAATAAGCGTTTCATATTATTCATCACAATAAACATTACATATGAATCATCATTCATCACAATGAACATTTCATAGTATTCATCACAATAGAAATTTCATCACGATAAACATTTCATATTATTCATCACAATAATCATTTCATATTCATCACAATAATTATAAACATTACATGTTATTCATCAGGCCTTGCATTGGCGTGGCTGATTAGCCCAGGCCCTGTTATAGGCCTGGTCAGTACTTGTTATAAGGCCTATGTGTTCATCAGCCTGGTAAATGTCCTTTTATATTGAAATCAGCCCCGTTAAGAATGAATCAGCCCTGTCATCTACACAATACCAGACCTGTCAATCAGCCTTGTGTCATTATCATCATTCATCACAAATATTTTATGCAATCTATCAAAATGAATATTTTATATTATCACAATAAACATTCCATATTCATCACAATGAACATTCATATCATATTTATCAGAATGAACCCTTTATATTATTATATGACTGGTAGTGAATTTCCCGTGTTATTGGTCCATTGGCTGTCACATGATATCTCACAAAAAGCCATATTCACCTGCCAGAATGTTATATTCACCAACCGGTCATTCATCACTATGAGCAGGTCATTTGTGGTGGGGGGGGGGGGGGGGGCTGGGGACGTATTCTCCCGTAAACCCTGTATGAACCACTGGGCATTTAATAATGGTGGCCATCTTTAATTTATGCAAAATCATTTATTTATACATGTCGCAGTTACCATTTGGATGCAAAAGTTGGTATACATGTACGTGTACGTCTTCATGGATACATCCAGATATTTTCAATCAGGACCTCTTTTTTTATCCCATCGGATGGCATCATGCCATCACGCTGGCTGGCTGGCTGGCTGGCTGGCTGCATGGCTGGCTGGCTCGATGAACGACGTGATCGCTCTAAAAGGTGAACCGTTGCAGCTAAAGACTTCAAATTTGGTATACTGCATTGTTGGGTGATAAAGCACAAGCCTATTGAAATTGGGCACATTTAGTTGATTTTTGTGGTTTCCATGGCAACATAACAAAAAATATCCATATAACGACGTTATCGCTCTAAAAGGTGAATCGTTGCAGCTACACACTTCAAATTTGGTATACTGCATTGTTGGGGTATAAAGCACAAGCCTATTGAAATTGGGCACATTTAGTAGATTTTTGTGGTTTCCATGGCAACATAACAAAAAATATCCATATAACGACGTGAACGCTCTAAAAGTTGAACCGTTGCAGCTAGACACTTCAATTGGTATACCGTACTGCATTGTTGGGTGATAAAGCACAATTCTATTGAAATTGTGCACATTTAGTTCATTTTTGTGGTTTCCATGGCAACATAACAAAAACTATCCATATAACCACGTGAACGCTCCAAAAGGTGAACCGTTGCAGCCAGAGACTTCAAATTTGATATACTGCATTGTTGAGTGATAAAGCACAAGCATGTTGAAATTGGGCACATTTAGTTGATTTTTGTGGTTTCCATGGCAACATAACGAAAAATATTCATATAACGACATGAACGCTCTAAAAGTTGAACCGTTGCAGCTAGAGACTTCAAATTTGGTATACTGCATTGTTGGGGGGTAAAGCACAAATCTATTGAAATAGGGCACATTTAGTTCATTTTTGTGGTTTCCATGGCAACATAACACAAAATATCCATAACAACGTGAACGCTCCAAAAGGTGAACCGTTGCAGCCAGAGACTTCAAATTTGATATACTGCATTCTTGGGTCATAAAGCACAAGCATGTTCAAATTGGGCACATTTAGTTAATTTTTGTGGTTTCCATGGCAACATAATGAAAAATATCCACATAATCACGTTAACGCTTTATAAGCCAAACTGTTGTAGGTAGAGACTTCAAATGTGGTATACAGCATTGTTGGGTGGTAAAGCACAAGACTATTGACATTGGGTATATTTCCATCATTTTTGTGGTTTCCATGGCAAGATAACGAAAAATATCCACGTAACAGTATTAACACTTTACAAGTCGAACCGTTGAAGCTAGACATTTCAAATTTGGTATACAGCATTGTTGGGTAGTAAAGCACAAGCCTGTTGAAATGGGTTACATTCTGTTTTTTTTTACAGTTTCCATGGCAACAAAAAGTAAAATATTCACATAACCATGTTAGCCATTTACAAGCCGAACCGTTGGAGCTAGACACTTCAAATTTGGTATACAACATTGTTGGGTGGTAAAGCACAAGCCTATTGAAATTGGGTAAATTTTGGTGTTTTTGTTGTTTCCATGGCGACAAAAAGTAAAAAATTCACATAACCATGTTAACACTTTAGAAGCCGAACCTTTAGAGCTTAGAGACATCAAAGTTGGTATACAACAGTGCTGCAGCATTGGTGGGTTGTAAGACACAAGTCTACTAAAATTTAGTACATTTTGGTAAGTTTTTTGGTTTCCTTGGCAATGCTACTGTTACCAAATATGCATGTCAGCATTACCGTTTACATGTACAGTTGCCTCTAGCCAACTTTCCATACAAATATATCTTCTTTTTATTCCAACTACTTCCGTTTCCTCTTATTGAATGGCTTCATCTGTGAATACTAGCAGTTTCATTTTGCTAATGTGAAAGGGACGGGAAGTTCACACTAGGCCTATGGTATCAAGTGTGGCCGTGGCCTCTAGTTTCTCATTGGGTGGATAACGTGGCAGCCTTTAGTGAGGACCTGGTCCGGCGGAAACCTTGACCACCATCTTTAATTCATGCAAAGGTACTGAATATGTAAATTTCTCATTACTCTTCATTATAGGAATGCGAAACTTAATTGGCCTGCATCGAGCAACACTGTGAAGGGTTCATACTTGGTGTGAGAATGTATTATTTGTCGCAAAGGCTATTGTAGACTTTGTCTGGTGAGACTTTGTCTGGTGAGTCTTACACGAAGTAAAAACCTTATAAAATGACATTAATTTAACGTTATTTTATTTTTTTGACTGTTTATTGAAACTTGTATCTAGTCAAGCCTTATAAGAGTTAGTCTCGCTATGCACAACTCTCCTAATTTTCTCTCTAGCAGAGCTGTGAATCACTCTCCTGGAAATTGAGAAAATATTGAAGAGTCATATTAGTGAGAGCAAATCACTCTCGCAATACAACAATAAAGAAATCCAGGAGAGTGGTCAACAGGTCTTGCACATTTTACATACATGTACACCAGTCATTGCCGAATTAAAAGTGCTGGCATTTTCCATAAAAGCATACCGTAGCTGTTCTACTAATCACCTCAATGGCCCCTCACATTGACCCCTCAGCAGACCACATATATTAATTTCAAGTAACGTTCCACCTTATTATTTTATTCTTGCATTTTCTTGTCTTGGAAATCCCTGAAATCTGAAGGACCAATCCCCCAGTATGCTCACTTTTATCCCCTTCCCTTTGACTGCTGTTAAACAGATATGCCATAATCATATTTTTGCATCGCCATTATCTTTCAGCATGCATATGGTCTGTTAGGTTACAAATGATCTACGTTGACAAGATATAACCTACTGTGCATCTACAGTACAAGGCAGAAATAACTTGCTCATAAACGCGAGTGAAAAAAAACATTTTCGCGACTATAATTTATTAATCGCAGCCGGAAAACTCGCCTAAATCGCGCAAAAAATGAAAAGCATAATCGCGACTGAAACGCGTACGGTCGACGCGTTTCAGTTGAGATTATGCTTTTGTTTTTTTGCGTGATTTAGGCGACTTTTCCGGCTGCGATTAATAAATTAAAGTCGCGAAAAAAAATTTTTCCACTCGCATTTATGAGCAAGTTATTTCTGCCTTGTACTGTATATGGCGCTACATCCGGGCATTTCATTGTATGATTGCTCTGTCATGTCAGTGTGCCTGAGTTCGACATGTACATGTACTGTCAGCCTTACACATTGACTTAATTTGCATACGCCATAGCTGGAAGGTGTACGACTTCTCACTCACCTCCCCCCCCCCTCATGGCATACACAAAATACTTAATGACTCCTAAAACAACACAGAAAAACGCCCTCTGGTAACAAGGGGAAGTAATTCTACTTGACACCTAATCCCAGCATTGTTATCTCCCTTGTCCTGTTCCAAGAATTGGACACCCATAAAAAGTGTCATTCAACTACCACTCACAAAGACAACACTGCAGTGCTGGTCGTGAGTAAAATGCAGGCGAGCTGCCAAATACTCTCCTCCAAGTTTCTTCAGGCGAGCAGAGGAGAGCAGTATCAAGATATTCGTTAACAGCATAGGTATAGTTTACTTTCAAGGCGAGTGATCGTTGACTCTCCTTGAAATACTTTTAGGAGAGTGGAGGCGAGAGGAGAGTGATCACTCTCCTCTCACGGCCAGCACTGCAACAGTATTATGTATTCAACAATATTTGACTGTATACTGGTACAACAATATGTGGAAACAAGTAATGGTTTGACTCATATGCGCGGACAATTGCAACTTGCCTGAACATGTTGTCAAGTTCTTAGTTCTATACATATGGTCCTTCATGAATTCGTCATGAATTAGTTTCGCAGAAATAACTCATTTTGTGGGCAAGTTCAGGCGTTTTCATTTTTGCGCTCTCTCACTGTAGGGCACCGCCATTGAATACGTAAAATTTTAGGTGACATTTCGTCCACAGTGGAGGTAGAAAAATGTCTGAATTGAGTTGGAGTAACATTATCATTTATGGCAAAGTTTACATGATGTCACCAATGACGTTGCATTGTTTACGTCGCATGGAACGTAAATGACGTCACCGATCATAGAAGCGCTCGTTATCGGGCCATCGCAAATTTTCTAAGGTGTGTCCATAAATTACCATTCTTCTGTATGAAATATCTCTGCACGTGTTGTTTTTTCGTTGTGGAAGACGTCATGTCTTTGAGGCAGCCATTATTGCGTGAGAGGTGGTCGTTTACTCGGTTTACATGGTTATACACTTCAGAAGCATTTTTTAATATCTAGTTCAATCCTATCACGCATGTCTACTACGAACGGTCACCCTCACATCCTGTGGTATGTACATTCTATGGTGCCTTTATTTTAACCCTTGAACCTAATTCCCCATCTCATGTGTACACTCCAATGCAACACGAACAGTGTGTTATGCACACCCACATTCCGTAATTAATACATGTATTTATTGTCAGCACAACTTGAGTAACTTATGGTATCATATACTGCTTGCAGGTACTTACAAATCACAGAGTGAACGAAATATTCAGGTGCAGTTATACTGGCATTCCACTATCATCAAACATTTGCAATCAAACACCTGTCTAGACTCCGTTCATCTTCGGAGTTCCATGCGAGAATCACAACACAAAGCAGAACCATAATTGGAGGTAGCATCCATGTTTGCCCAAACTATGGGTTTTAGCCCCCCCCCCCCCACCGCCCACCCATGTAGGAACATGCTGAGAAATCAAAACTTCCCATAAACCCCCTCAGACATTACATGCTTTATCTATACCTCCCAAACTGGGGTCAACCATCACTCCAGTCTGAACGTCAGCCTGCACAATAGAATCGTCCAACATGGTTTGAAAAATACCAAGCAGTATATTGTACACTCAATGCATTATTTCTCATTATTGACTTATATTAATTATTTCTTTTTCTATCAACAGAACAGTCTCCTATATACTATTCTATTCAACACCCCATGTCATGAAGATTGTCAGCGAAAGTCGACAACTGAAATGCTATTCAACTCCCTATGTCACGATGGCCGTCAGCGCAAGTCGACAACTGAAATGCTATTCAACACCCTGTGTCATTATGGCTGTCAGTGGAAATCAGCAACTGAAATGCTATTCAACTCCCTATGTCATGATGGCCATCAGCGGAAGTCAGCAACTGGAATGCTATTCAGCACCCAATGTCCCAATGGCTTTCAGTGGAAGTCAGCAACTTAAATGCTATTCAACACCCTGTGTCATCATGGCTGTCTGCGGAAGTCGGCAACTGCAATGCTATTCAACACCCTATGTCATCATGGCCATCAGCGGAAGTCATCAACTGAAATG
>JAVTVY010051560.1:0-26851 GCA_036873755.1 Hanleya hanleyi | reverse complement strand
GAAACATCAAATAAATTAAATTGTTGCTTTATGTCTCATTTGCAATGAAACTTACATTTTCAACATTATCAAAAGATTAAACATATTCAGACATGTTAGATAAACCAACTGGAATATTTGTCATACATTTGACCAGTTACACCTTGGGAAATTAAATAGATCATTTACAGAACATCAGTTTTTATACTATTTTCATAAAATTCACATTTCAATAATTTGATTGCCTTAATATTTTTAGACAGGAAATTGCATATACATCAAACAGCATTTTAAGTAATTTACCTGAAAACAAAATTTTCTCTTTTCATCTCCTTTAACAACAGGTGGAAGCTGTAAGAAATCACCACAGACCACAAGCTGAATACCACCAAATGGAGCATCACTCTTCCTTACTACCCTGTAAGAAAATGAAAGAATAAGAAATTGACATAACTGAATTTGACCAAATATGTGGTTAATATGTGATATTCAATCAGCAGGTTAATTATCAAAATGTCAGGTCTGCAAGGTAAGAGGAATATATTCCTTTTTTCCTTTTAAGCATATATGCTTTCAACATCGACGGTGAGAAAATGCACTGGTTCTAACAGTTGTGAGAGTGATGCAGTGTGGTGAATAGGCTGGATGGTGACTAAATACAATAAGGAAATTGTGAAATAAGTTTTTGATTAAAGTACAAATTGTGGTCATTCACTGCGATAAAACTGCACACAAGTCACCCAAGCTGTATTGAATTCATACAGGAGGTACAATAATTTTGTGATGTCATATCCCCAAAGAAATATTACAAAACTTCCAAATCACACTTGGTCACCATCCAGCCTATCCCTTTTGATCACATTTTTTTATCACCTCCACAACCTTTAGAACCATAGTGATAGTACACAGACCTGCCATGTTAGATCTCCCAGCCATTTGATAATCATTACCTGGGTCGCAATTCAAAGCCAGACTCAGAGGACCAGGATCGGTCCTCTGATCATGTACGTCACATTATAGAATAATAATTATCTAATATTTCCTGGATGTTACCTGGCAACGGCTTCTAGCTTATCAAAGAAGTCACCATCTACCATGGAGATCTCATCGATAATGAGATGGTGACATTTCCTCCACTGTTGGGCAACTTGGGGACGAGAGGCTAGTTCTATACACTGGGCCAGAGCAGCCTTCCCTGAACCTATACCTGAAAAATATACGATCAAATATACAAGACTATATTACATTAATTGACTGAGGCCTGGAACTTACAGAATTAAATAAAGAAGAAATTAAATGAAAGCAATACAAGCCCATGATATTGCGTTGCAATTTACAAACTACATCATCAAGTTTGGTACATGTAAATTACCTCAGAACCTTGGTTACTTCAATTTCATATATGAATGTGATTAGTGACAAAATGACAAACCTGCAAAAGCATGAAGTGTAGTACCACCTATATGACAGGCTGCTATACCAGTACTAGCAGTGGCAAATGTATGCTGTGGAGCAAGAGCACCTGTGAAACCAGAGGTAAAAACATGTAATCATGGTGTAATTTTCAAGGGCTGTGAGGACAGGTGTGGAGTGCTAGCCTAAAAGGCCTTAAAAAAAAAAAAATTCTTGCAGTCCCTGATAGATTAGATGTACATTATAGATATGACAGACAGATTAGAAGAATTCAAAGCTATATAATCAAATTTATGTTAATAGTATGTGAATCTGCTACAATGTCAGAATGTGGCAGAATGTAAATCTGTTACAAAAGAAAAAATCTGTTATGACTTTCTATTTCAATGTCGGCAAGGATTCCTGACAATTTTCAGGAGAGCTGCATTGACAGATTCACACTCTGGGAAGTGATCAGTACATGCTCTCAGAGTCAATCTAGTTGGTTCTTATCACAGCTCACCCTATGTTTACCTACATGACCTATGGGGAAAATGTTTTAAAATTGCAAAACTGACAGAAATTTGGGAAACATACTTCTGACTACTTCTATTTCAAGAGACAATTTTTTAGAATGTGTTGATCACCAGATCATGAAATAGCTCAAGGGAGGGAGTCCCAGACTGAACGATATCTGGGGAATAACAAGATCATTTCTCACCAATAATTCTTTTCATGAGGAAGGATTTCCCTGTCCCTGCACTTCCAGTGAAGAACACACTTTTACCACTTCTCACAGCTGTCAGTACCAATTGTTGTTCTTTTGACAATTTCACTGTCTGAAGTACAGACCCGGAATTGAGAGCACTTGTCATGCTTGTTAACTGTTTTCTAGGCTGTTTGTAGCCTTTAGGAGGGCAGTTTTCTTTATTATCGCTCTCCATATTCCCATCAGTGTCCTGTCTTTTTCTCTTTCCCTTTGGTGTTGCAAACTTCTTAGCTCTCTGTTCAGCTTCTCTGGTCCTTTTAGTTTGTAAAGTAGTCACATCCTTTATGTTCAAAGGACTAATCTCTTGAAATGCTCTGGGCAATTCTGACCGGAGTTTGTCTCTATCACTGACAAACCCTGTGATCTTACCACACTCTAACTTACCATACAGTGTCTTCAAGAATAACATGAGCTTATCGGGTGGGCAGTTACTTAACAGCAACTGTATTTTATATTCCGGAAACTTTAGTGTAGCTTTGCCATCTCGTGCAAACTTTTTGTGCATTTCCATATGTTTTATGTTGTACCTGGCATTACGTTTCCCATTGTAATCTATCTTAAGAATGATGTCCCTGAACTCATTTCGACCCAGAAGTAGAGTGACATTTCTGTGTTGGGTTCTTCTGCCAACCCCCACAGCACCAGACAGCTCTTCAACACTCAATGTACAGGTGACTGACCCAGCTTCATCGGCCATTGTGAATATTGGTTGGTTCAAATAGGTCAGACTAATGGTACCTGCAAGAAGATGAGATCCGGAATGTTATCGAAAGATCGCTTCATTCTTTCCTTCCTCATTTAAAATTTGAAATGAATAATTGTACTGCATGATAAAATAAATGCCAGAACCTCATGTTCCTACCAAGATTCTGGTCAAAATATACATGTACTTGAAAAGAAAAAAAAAAAATAAACGACCAACTAAAATTTTAATATGTGAATTTTGAAATTGGATACATGTACAGTCGATCTATCTGATTAGTTTTGGATTTGTGCAAGGCTATCTGGTTTGAAAGGTGTATAGCAAAACTGTCTGAGTTTAAAGATGTAATCAGCCTCAAAATCGATGGATTTTGTAAACTCTCCCAGGTGTGTTTTTCAGCAGAGAAGGTTGCTAAAGTATCAAATCTATTATATTTGATGATAGTAGGATCGCCATATACATGTACAACAAATGCAAGAATATATGTTGTCAGAGAAATTTGAAACTCTTCCTGTTTAGACAGGTTTTCTGTTTCACCATTGAGTGTGTGTTGTATGCGGAGAGGAAGTATATT
Organism: Hanleya hanleyi; assembly: GCA_036873755.1. Classification (NCBI taxonomy): domain Eukaryota; kingdom Metazoa; phylum Mollusca; class Polyplacophora; order Lepidopleurida; family Hanleyidae; genus Hanleya; species Hanleya hanleyi. Next base: position 23,434 of record JAVTVY010051560.1, on the reverse strand, counting down.
GGCAGACACATCAGGCTATTGAGAAGGAAACAAGGGATTATGATGATTGGACAATAATCCATAAACTGTAGTTTTCTATAAATTTATAAAGTTGAATTCTAGCCTAGTTTTGTTTGATGAAGTGGTTATTAATCTGTGAACAAGGTTGAATAGTGTGATCGGGTTATTCATCCTTTTGTGCAATCGAACTGTGCAATTGGGTTCAGTGGACTGTTTGATGTGCAATCGAACTGTGCAATTGGGTTCAGTGGACTGTTTGATGTGCAATCGAACTGTGCAATTGGGTTCAGTGGACTGTTTGATGCAACAGAGATGAACGTTAGGCATGGACGTGCGAGGTAACAGAAAAGAAGGCTGGAATTCACCTTTATAAATATAAAACTATATTTTATGAGCCATTGTCCAATCATCATAATCCCACATTTTCTTCTCAACAGCCCAGTCTGCCTGCCAGTACAAAAGATTTATCAGACAGTTTTAGATTTAAAATCCATATCTCCAGCACATGTAAGTTGATCATATGTCTTATCAAAATCCATTCTTTTGTTGTATCTTTTAGAAAATGTTCTGGATCTCATTTTATTCCATGGAGTACTGCCCTGGTTTAACTAGTAGCTGATTGGCTTGCCCAAATCCAAATCTAACCAGATCGGTCAACTGTACATCACCTTTCATACTTTGCATTCTTAAGTTTTAGTCAATCTTTTTTTTTTCAGTCATTTCGGGAATAAAAAAATTAATAGGCGAGGGCCGAGCTATGAATCTAGTGCCTGTCAACAGAAAGGTAAAATTATGTGATAGTGATATTTATTCTCAGCATTATAGATTGATTTGATCATTGCAATATTATACCATATTACGGAACAGTATCCACTGACTTTGTTTTACCTAGCATGCCTAGGCCTAATGTTAATCTCTGTTGTCTCACCAAGTCCACTGATCCAATATCATCAATTGCACAAAAGGATAAATAGCTTGATCGTGACATAGGCCTACATACTTTTTCACGGATTAATAACCATTTCATTTTTTTATGGGGTCATACAGAAATATTATTATTTCGGCTCTATCCCCCCCTTCCTCGCCCCCAAATGATGACAAAATTCCCATATCATCATGATTTTCTGGGCTGGGGTGTGAGTCCAACACGCTTCATGACGTATCTATGGCATCAATTACTTCACAACAATCAGTCTGAAATGTTAAAAATTATGTGAAAATAGAATGTTTCAGCCGGCCTGCTGCAGTATCAGGGCATCTCTAGGCCTCTTCTTTGGCTCAAATAGAAACCTTGACAGGGGCATATACAGCCTGGACCAAATTCACACCATTAACCATTACCCAAATTCCAGAAAATGACAGAAAACCTCCCAACGGACAGATTTTGTGTTTCAAAATATTGTTAAAATTTACATTCTTTTGCAAGTTTAGGGGTTGTAAGTCTTAAACTAAGCCTTTCTTATTTTAAGGGTTTCTTCATAGTTTTGTGGATATTTAGGCCTACTTTGTTATAATATCAATTTTTCATCCCAAATTTGAAACCTGGCTGTATTTGGCCTTGCTTGACGTTGTGAAGATGGCTGCAGTAAAAAAATTCAAGAAATTCATACATTCTCATCGCTGTTGTTGTTGTTTATCTGTAAATCCACTCTTAACTTGATGGGTATTTTTCACTGGTGCTACAAGAAAAAACCAAAATGCTGTTTGTTCTCTTATCACTATCAGACTTATAGCGAGCGGAGCGCTTTCGCGGCCGCTTGCGAAGCAAGCTCTATAGGTATTGTGTAGACGTGCATATATGAAGCAAAACATAGCAAAATTTAATGAAAACAAAAGCAAAATAACAACAACAACCGATATCCCTTGAACGAAAAAACGGTGATTTCCGTTTCCGGCACCCATGGAGAAATTGCATGCCGGGACAAATTACCCGTGATGAAGGCTTAAAAGAAGAAAACATAATGCCTATAGCCTAGCTGGCATGTCATTTTTCGAAAGGATTTCAATTTATGAATAATTATACACAGATGAAAATAACTGCAGACTAAAAATGATTCGTTATGCGGCTTTCGTCCTTGTCGAAGATGTCCGATGCAAAACGCAGACCACGTGACCAAGAGTTCGATCAAAAATGTTTCGCAGCGAAGCGGCACTCAAAACGGTGCACATCTTTCGACAAATTTAGTTCTATGGCAGGCAAAACCTGCATGAAATTCATATCTATGGAAAGCTTATTTATTGCGTTTTTTAGATCTGATGTATCGTGTAAATATGATGAAGCATTTGATAGAAAATAAACATTAACGACGTAGTCGTGGTTGTAAAACCAAGCCATTCAACATTGCCAAGAATGTTGATTTCGCCGAGGTCCGCGTGAAAGGGTCCTACTATTTACCGCCCAGGCGTACGCCCCGTCAAGTCCAGTGGCGTACAACTCACGTCCACTAAAGTTCAGTAGAAAAAAGATAACCGCCCAGGCACGCATCCAGCCACCAGGGACGTCTAGTAGCAAATGCCATGTCCAGCGGAGATAACTGTACACCCAGCATTTGAAAATTGTGATTTTGCGATTTAAGTTTAAAATTTGAATTAAAACAACTGAGTTCGAAAACCTATTTATGATCATTCTAACTTCAATGTTAATTTTAATTTCGAATTGCAATTTCAGTTTTTCAAATGAAATTTCAGTTTTAATTGAATTTGATCAAGATTAAAGTAAAATTATTTGTAAATACTTGAATTTAAATTTGAATATAATTCTAACTTGAAATTAAAATTTGATTGTTGAAAAAAAGTTTGAAGAAAACATTTCATATGGACTGAAGTCTAGAACTAATTTTTGAGTTCACCTCAAAATCAAATTAGTTCAAAATTGTCCCTAACCTGAAGCTAGGGAGAGTATGTTTCAATTTAAACTTTCAAAGTTTACATTCAAAATTAATAATGAACTTTTCAAAAATTCCTGAAACTTCAGTATGTTTTATAAACTAGACACCCTCCGATAATACCTGAAAATTGCACACCAGAGATAGGCCTACATATATTTTAAAATTTATTTATGGCAATTTATTTGTATGTCCACATTTTAATGACATGGGAACCGTACCCCAGTTACAGATGAGGGGAGGGGGAAGCCCCCGGGCCGCCCCCTCTATATATTTTTGCTATCCCTAAGGCTAGAGTCCTGAAAATTACCACACTATATCTGTGGGTCAAGCTCTACCCAAAAAAAAATGTGAAAACAAACCAAAGAAAAAAGAAGAAAAAAGATTGCCACCATGATGACGTCGCAGTGACGTCATTTTCAAAACATATTTTTAGTCATATTAACCCCCCCCATGCCATTCCCCATTATAGACACAAATGAATTTTAAATATCAATATCCAATATGGTTAATTATTTTCATGTCTTGTTTATCTATAACTTTATAGATTATATATTATAATCATAGCCATTACAGGTTGTTTCTGTCCATTATAGTAACAGCTCTCTTCCATTAATATTTTAGCATTCAAAATTATTCATTAAAATATGTAATTATAATCATTCTATCAATTCCTTGAATTGATTTAAAATGTAACTAGGCCCATGGGCATATATAGAAAGGTGGTTCAGAAGATAAAAGTTGTTGCTTGATTGAGGGTTGGGACAGATAACATCCATTGCAAGTGAACTTCTCTTTGCATAATCTAGATTTTATTGCACTGTACTTCCATTTGTAAATTAGTGTTTTGTAATTTATGGCTAACAGGAAAAATAGTTTTTAACTGATTGTGATACCCGAGTATCATTTTCAGAGACTATCGATTGACTGGCTGCAATAGTGGAGATACATGTAGTAAAACTCAAAAGAATAGCTGCTTCCTGAGTAGCAGATTTCTTTTCCAGAGTTTCAATTCAAAATAGTATCTATTTGTTTGAAAAAGCCCCCAAAAAGCACATGAAAAACTGGCCATAATACCAAGCTGATCCGTATGTAGTGGTAATACTATTATACATACATGTACACCCAGTACTGGCACTGAATGAAAGTATTAGAACACATGAATGCATGAAAAGTGGCAAGACATCCATCTCAGAATATTTCAGTTCTCAGACATGTCAGATAGTATTATTTCTAAGTTTAACTTCAATTGATTCATTATTTTCACTACATACATGTACCTATATATCTAACACCAGTCCATGTGATGACCTAGTTTTAGCTTGACCATTGATCAGAAACTAGACCCAGCATAGATACATGTACAGCCCCCAGAGCTATGGTAGGGCAGCTATTTACACATGTACATGTTGCCTCCTGAACTGTATTTCTCCAAGCTGAGGTCAATGTTTGGAAGAGTGACCATAGCAGGCTTCCATACTCTAGTGCGTATTAATCTGATATCTTGAAGGAAAACAATTAACAGAGTATTATTTAATACAGGTAAGGGATCAAGTACATGTTAAGTGACTATATATAAGCCTACAAAGCCTGTCAACCACTAAAGGATAACTATTCTGGTCTGAGAAAGAATAAACAGTTTGAAACTATTTTTATACATGTACTTCGGACAACCCTAAAATCAGAAATTTTCTAGATAGCATAATAAAGGTGAGACAACTCACCTTTCTAAAAAGAACAATATCCCAATGTTGATAACAGACAATGAAATGATTTAGTCGATTGGTTTCACAGTCGCACATAGAACTATCTTAACATATCTGGTAAATCTAATTGGCTGTAAGTAAATGTTTGCAAATATTGTTTCCATTTGGCAGATAAAGTAGTAGTTCATCTTTATGTTCAGATCTGTCTATTAATCAAGATCTATTCTTTTCAGTCTCTGACTCTCAACTTTTGAACATGACTATTACAAGGACATTTAGTTTGGTTAAATGGCCTACTCCACCAAGGTTTTACATATTGTGTGTACAATAAAATTAGAATTGAATAGAGTTCCATCAGTAATAAGACTAATTGTGACAGTATATATGTGACGTAGATTTTTTGTCTGATAATTAAAGGAACAGGATTATTCTTATTAATAGGACTTTACAATAAAGCTGCCTTATGACAGAATATAACATCATAGCCACCTGGAACTGTGACAGGAAATCATAGAACCAGATAGAATTTGGACAATTAAATATTTGATCCAATCTAATTAAAATTAAATCCTATCTGCTCCCCAATTTGGATATGTCGCCTACATAGCGACATATATGATTGGGGAGCATTGATAGGATATTAATTTATTAAGATTGATATTTGATCCTTCAATATTTCGATGGGGGCTCAAACCAAGAAGTGAGCGGGACATGTAGATCAGCATTTGTGAACCCAGTAAAAATGTTGATATTTGCCTGGAACTGTTCTGGCACAGGGAATGCCAGTGGTGGGTGGTAAATTAAGTTCTGCCTTTGTCCGGGGTTGTTTTGAATTGCTGGCTATATCTAAAGAGCTGGTTTTTACTATGATGAGGACAAGCATTTTACATTTGTTTCCTCAAGTGAGCCAGATGATTATTTCTTCTCTATTATAAATTCTGTCACATTTATGATCCAGGCTATGTCGATAAATTCTAGACAACAACAGTACCACATGGATTGTACTTGCTGTAAAGTTCTACATGAACTGACTTTCAAACAAACCATCGGTTTTGATGTAAGCATATGCATGAAATATTTGTTCAGTGTAAAATACTCTACAAAACGTGGACAGGAACAAGGAGGCCAAGAAGTTGAAGCAACTCTATCTGCCCATATCTGCTCCTGTGATGGATAATAGGATATGGGCAGATCAAATCAATGGAACCCTCAAAAGTACCAAAGTACTTTAGATTTCATCCATTTCAAATATTAGCTGTGTGAAACAAGAAATTATGCGAATGAGTAATACAAGTGCAAGTCCAATTGTGTTAATTTAGAGCTGATGGAAAACTTTATATGAATAGGCAAAAGCCAGAAACGAGAGGAAGAAGTATTTCTCCGCTCGCTTCTTCCAGCTTTGCCTATTCATATTATGCTTACATCGTCACTTTGAAAGTAGACACAATGTCTCCGTTTTAGACAACACAGTATTGTGTCTCCGTTTTAGATTTACAACACAGTTATTTACATTATCTTATCATCATCTGACAGGAGTAAATAAAACGCATCAAACACCAGTCTTCTCCTTTTCTTGTCTTTGTCTCTCTGGCTTGTCTTTTGAGAGATTTAAACTTCCCAGAGATCTCAAAGTGAGGCGCCTGTATTTTGACCAATGAAATTCGAGATAACAGTGAGTAGCCAATGGTGTACGCTGTAACAAACGTCAACAAAGATGGAGTCGTGAACACGACAGGTGCGCGGGTTTAGATACAAAATCTGGAATTACCCGACATTTAGATGGTAATTGAAACATTTTGAAGTCCGAAAATGTAACATTATCAACACAGGTACGTATTGAATAACCCGGAGAGGGTTGGTAACTTGGGGCAAATGCACTAGTCACGATGCAGATTTATTCCGAAGCCGAAGGTGTCGAAATCTGGTCTACCGATAATATGTATATGGATAACCCACACAAGGGTTGTAAATAACAAAACCATGTTTCTCCAGTTGATAATGTACATAATATGAAATAGGCAAAGCCTAGAAACGAACGAAGTATACTTCTTTTGTTCGCTTCTGACTTTGCCTTTTTCGTATCATTTTTTTTTTTTTTTTTCGCAAACCATTATAGGTCTATATAGTCACTGTTATATTACGGAAGCTTAGAAGGGACATTGAAAATTATATACATATAGGGCATAATAGGCGCAGCCTAGTGCGAGTTCTTTTCATTTTCCTGGTCGTTTGTGGCTTGGTGATTTCTGATGAAATACTGGCAACCCAAAAGTTTGGAATTGCTGTGGTTGTGGATGATGCGTTGAATATTTGATCAATCGGGAAACGTATTGTTCTTTATCTGACATAGCAGACTGCCTATACCATATAGTATATGTTTCACACATTTCAAGGTCCGAAAATATGAATTATTTTCAGTATAATCAAATACAGTCGATCAGAATTGATACTCTGGATCGGATCTGGGATAAAGTATGTTGATCGAATATATAAACCACAAAATATTGGGATGCTTCTTCATTATAAATTAATTTAAGGAATGAAACTGATAGAATTATTTTAATTTTATCCTTGAATGAAAAATTAAGAATGCCAAACTGTTCGAAGAGAGATATTACTATATAATGGACAGAAATATTGCGATGTTTATAGTTATATATAATCAAATTATTGTAAACAAATGAAAAACAAGCTTGATAGCTTATGAAGCCAGGACATTCCACCTTGAGGACATTTACCCCTGTAGACATTTCCCTAGATATTTCCTCCTTCAAACATTTCCCTCTGTGGACATTCCCCACTCCCCCTCCCCCTTTTTTTTTTTTTTTTGGTACTATAACTACAAATGTGTAACACACTGAAATATTTTAAGATACTTTTAACAAGATTTGTATGATTTAGTAAAATATTGTAATAGATATCTTGGGTTTTGCCATGAATTACTTTCTCTTCAACAGGGCACTATTTTGACATGCATAATTCTTCTCAGCATATCTGTGCTATATAATAAACAATTCAATTGAATTGCGCAAGTGTATGTTACATTATTGATTGTTCGCCTCATGTAGGTGCTTTTTTTTTCTTCATTCATGTAGGTGCTAATTAGCAAATAAACATCTATTCTATTCTATCGTATATGGATCAAAATATTTATTTATTTATGACTACGTAATAGTTCTTAACGTATAGGATGTATACTACCGGTACCGTAGCTATTGTTTTATCATGCTGAATTATAGAAAATAATGAATAATAATAGAGAAATGCCCCAAATTTGTTTTTGTCAATATTTCAATTTTGTTAAACATTTGTACGAACTCATAGTACAAAAATATATAGGAAGGGGGGGGGAGGGGGGAATGCATGTCTAAATATGAGGGGGGGGGGATGCATGTCTAAATATGAGGAATCTGACTTTCTAAAATTTCGTTTTATAAGTTGTTTGAGTTCTTGGTAAAATTTTGCTGTTTGACTTCAAAGCTATTCATGAATTGACTCCTCAGAAGTGTACGGATCTAAACACAATAAAATCTGCAATAAACTATAGCTTGATGAATGTGTTTGTTTTATGAACTTTACTTGCATCTTGGTTGTCCGTACCTATTAATTTAATGTCTAGATCTAGGCCATAATCTGAAGTGAATGGATGATATCTGACGGTTCAGACAATCGCAGTGTCACCGTTTACTTGGAAATGATTTTTTGCCTGTTATAATTAAAATCCCCTATTGATAATCAGCTTGTTGTGACCCCCTCCTCCCTTTTCTTTGCGAACTTTGGATGACCCAATTTATCACGCGGACGTCAGCGACAGAACTTGAATGGCTTGATTGTGCTACGGCGTAAGGTCACAATTCCGTGGCAAATGTTTATTTTTTAAATGAACAACCGATTATCTCTTTACGAAACATCAGATCTTCAAAGCCTAATAAATAAGCTTGTTATAGGGCAGATTTCATTGTAATGGGGACCAATTGCTGTGTTTTCTTTTATACAACTCAGGCGATTGAAGAACTTCAAGAATAAAGCTGAGTATATGTCAAATTTTAGCTTATGGGTAGTAGATATAGCACATATAATAACACTGAGATATGTGACCAATTTGAGAATATAATGGAAATTAAATTTTTAAAACCTGTGTTTTAGGACAGACAAAAATCCCACCAGTTTTGGAGGGTGAATTAGTTACGCATAGAACAAAAGAAAACTGTATTATTTTTTCCACTGAAGTATCCCATAATAAAGCTACAGTGTTGAAGTTTGATCTTAAGTAGACCACTGGTAACCATAATTTACAGGAAAGCCAGAAGATTAAAATGTTTGGTCACTAACTAATATCACTTGTGTCTGTCCACATTCGATGTAACATTAGCAACATCAAAAATATATGAAAATGTGTTCTAAAACAGAACCATAATATGATTGAATGATTTTGTTATAAAATTGTCCACTGTTGTGGCTAATTTGATGTCCGTATGTAGATAAAATATTTTGAATTTCAACTGAAATCAGCATACAGAATGTCGCTAATGTTTCGCCTTGCAAATGTCTGTCCAACTTTGTGTAACATTAGCAACATCACAATTATTCTCCAGTTTAAATATCAGAACCTTTAGAGAGCCTTTTATCCCAATTCTTGGTTTCTAATATAACAGTTCAACTTCTAAAACAGCTGCGAGCATTGAAAATTTCAACTGAAGCTTCAAGAATCTTTTTTGCTCTTGTCTGTCCACAATGTGAAACATTAGCAACATTGAAACATTAGCAACACTACCAATTATAATTTTTATCTATTAAAAATGTTAATAGATTATTTGGGTCAGTAAAACCTGACAGACCATCTACATTGTGATAAAAACACTTTTAATTTGGATTATTTTATTTTCCTGCCCAATATCAGTTGAAAACGTGCCTGCGGGATGTGGACAGACGTTTTATTGCTAATGTTACATTTGTCTGTCCACATGTAACATTAGCAACAAATGGAGAATGCCAAAAATAATTTACTTGCATAATCAGTTTACTAAATTGATAATGAAAAGAACAAATAGATGAAACTGTGATAATTATCAAGGTAAAGCTATCAGCAAAATCAGTTGCTTTTGATGAAATAAAAGCAAATGAAGACAAATGTCTGTCCACCATGTCTGTCCTGTAACACCGATTTTCACTAAAATTTCTATATAAATTGCTACAATTCAGTAAATATGCAGATGAGATGAGTTTCCTGCTTGTTTTTCTTCAAGAAACCACAGCCTTGATAGCTGATTCTGTTCTATGCGAGAAATATTTTCTTTTTAAAACGAGTCTATGTTGCTAACGATTCAAAATGTCTGTCCACCTGTAACATTAGCAACATACTTTAATGTCCATTTGTTGCACTACCGAATCCTCTGGGACATAAAGAAAATAATGGATCATCAATATATCTTCAGAGTTATCATTTTAACATATTAAAGTTGGCCATTGTGTCCCATAAATCTATTGAACAGTTGTTAATTGTTGTCACTTACACAAGCATGTCTGTCCACATGTAACATTAGCAACACAATTTTAACCAAAAGAAGGAAATTTTCTCATAGTAATATTTAAATCAAGATGTCAGCACTGAATTGTTTAGGCTTATTTGTGTATTTACATTTAGATATAAACTTTGGAAAGCAGATAATGATGATAATCATTAACATATATTTAATTTTAGGAAATTGATGTTGCTAATGTTACACAATGTCTGTCCACATGTAACATTAGACACAACAATAACTTTCTTCTAAAATCTTAACGAATCGGCAAATAGGTGAAACCTGATTGAATTTATGGAATACAAATCTAGGCAAATCAATATCTTTAGCTTGGTGGTCAAAATTATACTTGTTGCAAACAGAGAAAAAAAAGTTTGAAAACCGGTGTCTGTCCACCACTCAATGAAGCATTGTGCACTTCGTTTTCATCTCAAATTTATGCTTTATGACTCCAAATCATCTATTTAAATATTATAGGTCTTATAATGCATTCCAGTTTGTAACTATGTTCAAAAGTTTTTAGCTTTTCATAGTTTAACTGGCAAGAAGTGAGTGAGTTGTTCTGCCATGTTAATATTGAGCTAAATTGACCAGGTTGGACAAAAGTCCTGAGATATTTGATTTTGGGGTATAAGTTATCCCATTATTATTTGATTTAGAATGTTAAGATCTGTAGTCATTTGAAAACTCAATTATCTTGTAACATTGTTGAATTTTTTTTTTTGCTTTTGAGTGGGACAATTTGGCCCCTATTATAATGAAATCTGCCATAGATGGACACGTTATACAGCTTTTTCTTGCCGTAGAACTAAATTTTATAAAATTTCTGCACTGATGTGAAGTGCCATTTTCGCGAAAAAGAGGTCTGACCGCACTCTGCAAACATTTGCGTGCGGGAAGTGCAGACGACACTCGGCCGTTTTCGCCAAATATTCTATCAGTCGGAAGGGAATCGGAAGGGAATTCATCCTTGAATTTATTAGCATATTATCCTTTTTTTGTTTCAAATCTATAGCAAATATTTTTAGATTAAATTTCGATACTGTTCTAATTTTAGCTATTACCCACACTGCCTCAAATCCAATATGGCAGCCCCCGCAAAATACGCCCACGCAAACGATGAAATCTGAACATGATAGACTACGGTGATTGTCTGTCTTTACATGGATTTACACTGGGTTTGTGATTAAGTTCTGTATCTGTATTTTGTCTCACGTAATGCACGTATGTTACCTATTTAACGAACTCCGTTAGGGACCGCTTCGCAGTCCCGAACTTCGTTCGTTATTATTTCTACCTACCTTACCACCGTATATATGTTGAAAAATAGTGAAAGTGGTGAGTGAAAAATACCCATCAAGTTAAGAGCGGATTTACACGGCCCAAGTCAACCTTACCTGCTTACTGCTCCGAAAGTATCGTTCGTTTATAAACACTGTTTGGCGAATGTATTCAACTGAGTGATTAGGTCTACCGTAATGACTATGCATCATTGTCCACCACATACCAACCATACGATGCACGGATCCGATGTCTTCGTATGACTATGTCGACAGTCTGCCCATGAGAAACAGCCTATATCTCCCATCGGCAAGTCGGTTGTTCACACACTGTTGGCACACTACTATCATTATTGTCCACTTTTGGCAGCCAATTCATGAGTTCATGTGAATGAAAGAAAATACTTCCATCACACAATAAACTGACCCTAATACTTAACCAAACACCGCTCCCCATTCTCAGTTTATCGTTGTGTTAACCAGGCTTGTCTCCCCTCCTGCCATGTCCACCAACATTCATCCAATTTGATAAATTTTCATAGAAATTGTGATTATCTTCAAAACCGTTAGAATAAAAGAAAAAAATAAATACTATTTATATGATTTTTTCACGAATGACCTTCAAAACCAGGGCCCAGCAGCCTTTGCGGCGGTCCCTGACAACTATAGCGTGGGCTAAACTGGAACATGGCGACGTATTCACTATGCCCAGCCAGACCGCGCTTTTCACCGTTAATTCGGATTTCCGCGCCTTTCGAGGTTGGTAATCGTTTGGAATCCATAAGATACCATTAATAATGTAACATTTAACAGCTCGAAGGATCAATTGTGTGGTAAAGACTCCAGGAAAGAGTAATAAACAGCTCTAAACAAACCTACGACAGCGAGCTACAGGGCGCTTACCCAGCCGTCAAAATCCTGGGGTTAACACAGAGGTAACACCGTTATTGTCAGCATATAGCACGGATAATCTGTTTTACTTTTTTCCCCCTTTCTGTTTTCATAAGGCTGTTAATTATACAGATTCAATGATTGACTTATTGATCAGGAAATGGTAAATAACTAAATAACGCAGATATATACTTGTTTTAGCAAAATTCCTTCAGGTATATATAAACTGACTTTACCATATAAATAAGGCCTGCCGTAGCTCTACGGGACATTTTTTTTTGGTTTTACACTATTCTGATTAACAAAAACGATTAAATATGTGGAGATATCAATAGAACTCACGTACTGGTATGTGCTATATGCCGACAATAACAGCGTTACCCCAGGATTTTGGCGGCTGAGTTAAGCCACTGTTGTAGGTTATTTAAAGCTGTTTATTACTCTTTCCTGGAGTCTTTACCACACAATTGATCCTTCGAGCTGTTAAATGTTACATTATTAATAGTATCTTATCGATTCCAAATGATTACCAACCCCAAAAGGCGCGGAAATCCGAATTAACGGTGAAAAGCGCCGTCTGGCTTGGCATAGTGAATACGTCGCCATGCTCCAGTTTAGCCAACGCTATAGTTGTCAGGGACCGCCGCAAAGACTGCTGGGATACGTCCGTCTTCCAGTTATCAAATGGACCATGGGTCAGTCCATTTAACAGTGTGTGCAGATAAAAAATGCACACCAACCTATATTTTTCCCCCTTATTTACATTTCTCCCCCATTCGCCTACAAGCCGACTTGCCGACACTCCAAAGAGCGATGCCAACACAAGAGGGTGACATCAGTGACATTACATATACGCCGAGAAGGCGAAATCGTGTACACTGGCTACCTCCCCTTCTTTCCAATGCTTCAATGGCAGGGTCTGTAACCAAGACTACAATAACCAGTGGTTGCCTCCCTTATTTATATTTCTTCCAAATATTGCCAACATGCCGACTTGCCGACACCCTACAAGGCGACGTCGACGGGTAGATATCAGGCACCTCAGTTATAGGCCCTACATCCTTATTTACAAACAAACCCGAAAAGGACGAAATCGTTTACACTGTCTGCCTCCCCTTGTTTCCTTTCCTTCCATAACAGGGGCAGTAACTCAGTCTAGATTAACCACAGGTTACATCCCTTATTTATATTTCTTCCAATTCTGCCAACAAAACGACTTGCCGATAATCTACACGACGACAGGATCGGTATCAGGCACCTCACATATACATCTTTATTTACTAATAAACCCAAAATGGAGATGAGATCGCATACACTGATTGGCTACCTCCCATTGTTTGCAATACTTCGATACCAGCTTACCTCCCTTATTCACATTTCTCTCATATTTTGCCAACACGCCGACTTGCTGACACTGCAGATGGTGCCGTCGACGGGGTCAGTATAGGTCACCTCACATGCACATCCTTATTACCGATCTTCTTTATTTTTCCATGCCATTCGTCCCTCCCCATATTTTCAATATCATGTGATTCCCGCCATCCACCTGACGTCAACACGAATATTTACAAATACTATTCCGAGACTGCTTTACAGCAAAATGAAAACATCATGGTGGAAGGGGAAGTAAGCCGGTTATGGAAACTAATTCACGTTAGTGTTTTGGAGAAATGCCGACTTGCCGAGACGCCGCAGACATGACGACGAATAGTCCACCCCTCACGCTCAGAGTACATCCATTTATACCCATCCATGTGCCACAAATATTACGACAATAACAGTACTCAACATCAATATTATGGTCACACGCTCTTCTCACAACAATCCCATTTTATTTTACGAATGTGGCTCCCGCTCAACCATTGGAGTAATGGCACTTGAGTACTCTTCTACCCTATCTCAAGAGTGACAGTCAACAGCTGTCCTATGATCAGAATACGTCACAACCTTTTGTGATGTAAATATGTGAAGAAGCTGGTATCATGATATTCCTACTACCATAACATTACCGGATCTTTGTTTAGGGCAGCAAGGTTGACTTGGGCCATTTACAGATAAACAACAACAACAAATATGGATGGAAACAAGTAGGCCTAACATTACAGATTTCTTGGTATGATGGATGAAAGTCAGTAACATTAGCTGTACAGCTATTGGATCGACAGATGATAAACAGGTTAAACATATTAGACACAAATTTAAACAGCATAGGCCCTATCAGTTTGACCAACCAGCGCCTGAGAGCGGCAAAGATACGACTTATAGCATTGGACACACCGGTTCTCGTCAGATCACTGAAGTTAAGCAACGTTAAGCTCGGTCAATACTTGGATGGGTGACCGGGTGCTGTACTGGCTGAGCTGATCAGTGTCCAGGGTAATAGGAATGTGAGCACTCTCGTGTTCTGGCACATGAAGGGACCGTTGTGATATGACTGAAACAAAGTCGAAAACGATGTTTAACCCTTCTACTCACTCACTCACTCACCCAAAAGCGGCAATGTTCTACTTGACTGAACCATTGACTCTTAACATGAATTTAGATAGGCCAAATGAAGTCCAATATTGTAGTATGTGTCGCTAAATATAATTTGCTAACACCTACTTTGATTTCAGAACTTATCGTGTGGATTCCTATGAAGTAGGCTCTCATTTGCAAATTGTCTGGTAATGAGTGAGTCAGTCAGTCAGTCCATCCTAATCCTTTCGTCGGCAAAATAAGGAGAACGGTTGACATTGGTGCTTTTTTCAAAAGCTGCAAGGACCTTTATTTTTGGCATGAACCTGCATTAGGGGACTGTTACCAGCAAGTTCTGAGCTTACCTACTTTTGACAAAAATTTGACCTATTTAGGTGACGTATAACATTGTGCTTGGACCTCCAAGTCATCTAGGTGACTTTTAACATTACGCTTGGACCCCCAAGTCATCTTCCTCACCCTACTTTGTAGGTCCTGTGACGTTAGTCACAATACTGTATTGAAAGATATCGGCAAAAAATCTGGGTTAAAGATCAACAGCAATCTTGTCGAGTAGGTCAACAGTTTGGTAGTTACCTCGAAGTTCGCAATGTCCTAAACTTTATTTAACATAGAGCTACATTTAGCAAACCAATCTTTCATGAGTTCTTTAAAACACAGCATGGAGGAATCACTAGTATCCAATCAGAAATTATGAAAGTTGTACACCAACATTAAACGTAGGCTTATCAGGATGGTTTGACTGACAAATGGCTTTCAAACGAGCCCCATGACATCATAAGTTATACAAGTCGAACTTACTTGCATGAATAGTCCACCTTGCCATTTGTCAGAGTCAAAATATATGACAGTGTCACAGATTTAGGAAAAAATTCAAAGAAAGCATAAAAATAACCATAATCAATATTTAATGAACTGGTTTAATAGTAATCAGTGGGTCGAATTGTATTCCTGGGCCGAAAACAAGTTGAGAGAAATGGTCTCAACCAAAATCTTGTCAAAGTACTTGGCCAAAAATTAATTAAATCTACATGTGTATACAAGTAGTTTGTATGAAATATGCCTATGGTACTTGTAAATTAAACTAATATTTTCTGTAGGCTGTAAGATGTCCTCCACTGGCTGGAAATTTGGATGGAAAAGAAAGTCAGGGGCAAGAGTGTCTCACACAGTGTCTGCAGCTTTTGAAGAAAGCACCAAAGATGACAATGATGAGCTGAAGGATGGTGATATAGATTGGCTTTCAGCTACAAAGGCGAGGAAGATAATCTGCCTGGAAGATGCTATCACAAAGAGCCAGCGTCTAAAAGATGAGGGCAGTGTTCTTGCAGAATCTGAAAGGTATGGTCTACTCAGATGAAGGCTTGTTGTATAAACCAGTGTCTTATCTGAGCTGAGCAATCTTTATGAACAACAGTTAATCTTGTCAACTCTGTTCAACTTATTGTGGATCTAATATTTTCAGTGTTAAAGTTATGAAAAATCAGATCTTTCAAATCAGATTTTTAAGATTTTGTGATCTGCAGATTTCATCAACTGTGTACCGGTATCTTCACCATGTGACATGGTGTTAAGATCATATAAGGATCAGAGAAAAGTGAATGAAATTTATTTTGTTGCTTATAATTGTAAGGTCAAGTAAAGAAGTTCCGAGGTGGTAGAGAATTAATGATGTTTTCTTTTCCTGCAGGTATTGGGAAGCAATTAAGAAGTGGGATGAAGCCATACAGTACACACCACTCAATGAGAAACTGTTTGAAATGAAATCACAGGTACCCAATTTTGTAATGTATTTAATGTCCTGATAAAAATGTCTTGTGTAATTGTGGAATACATTTACTTCCAACCATGAGAATTTATTTTATGCTTGAGATGCTAGATAGTTCTGGGGTAAATTTTGGTAGGAGAGATCAGGGATTTTCAACAGATTCAGTTGGATCATCCCAGATGATATGTAAAGAATATTCTTTTAATTACAGATGTCACTTTTCAGACTTGTCACTGTTATAGAGTACACTGTAACGTGCTGCCTCACCAGTGATGCACAACACAGTAAAAATTGCCTTGTTTTTGCAACATGAATATACATTGAACCATACCCAGTAGAACAGCACTCAAATCTTCTACATATTTCCAGGCATTGATGATGTTAAGTGAGGTGTTTCCAGCTCTGAGTACAGCTAGGAAGGTCATAGAGATAAACCCAAGGTGGTGGGTTGGTTACCAGACACTAGGAAGAGCAGAGCTCAATGTGGGAGAAGTTCAACTGGTGAGATATAGCTCCTACTTTAATGTATCAATGTGGGAGAAGCTTGACTGGTGAGATATAGCTCTTACAGTAATGTATCAATGTTGGAGAAGTTTGACTGGTGAGAAAAATCTCCTATATTGACATATCAATGTGGGAGAAGTTTGACTGGTGTGATATAGCTCCTATATTAATGTATCAATGAGGGAGAAGTTTGACTGGTGAGATATAGCTCTTACAATAATGTATCAATGTTGAAGAAGTTCGACTGGTGTGATATAGCTCCTACATTAAAGTATCAATGTGGAAGAAGTTTGACTACTGAGATATAGCTCCTATATTAATGTATCAATGTGGGAGAAGTTTGACTGGTGAGATATAGCTCCTATATTAATGTATCAATGTGGAAGGAGTTCGACTGGTGAGATATAGCTCCTATATTATTGTATCAATGTGGGAGAAGTTTGACTGGTGAGATCTAACTCTTACAGTAATGTATCAATGCGGGAGAAGCTTGACTGGTGAGATATAGCTCTTATATTAATGTATCAATGTGGGAGAAGTTCGATTGGTGAGATATAGCTCCTACATTAAAGTATCAATGTGGGAGAAGCTTGACTGGTGAGATATAGCTCCTACAGTAATGTATCAATGTGGGAGAAGCTTGACTGGCGAGATATAGCTCCTCCATTGACATATCAATGTGGGAGAAGTTCGATTGGTGCGATATAGCTCCTACATTAAAGTATCAATGTGGGAGAAATTTGACTGGTGAGATCTAACTCTTACAGTAATGTATCAATGTGGGAGAAGCTTGACTGATGAGATATAGCTCCTACAGTAATGTATCAATGTGGGAGAAGTTTGACTGGCGAGATATAGCTACTACATTAATGTATCAATGTGGGAGAAGTTTGACTGGTGAGATATAGCTCCTATATTAATGTATCAATGTTGGAAAAGTTTGACTGGCGAAATATAGCTCCTACATTAATGTATCAATGTGGGAGAAGCTTGACTGGTGAGATATAGCTCCTATATTAATGTATCAATGTGGGAAAAGTTTGACTGGTGAGATATAGCTCCTACGTTAATGTATCAATGTGGGAGAAGTTTGACTGGTGAGATATAGCTCCTACATTAATGTATGAATGTGGGAGAAGTTTGACTGGCGAGGTATAGCTACTACATTAATGTATCAATGTGGGAGAAGTTTGACTGGTGAGATATAGG
The DNA here is from genome assembly GCA_036873755.1 of Hanleya hanleyi. Taxonomy (NCBI): domain Eukaryota; kingdom Metazoa; phylum Mollusca; class Polyplacophora; order Lepidopleurida; family Hanleyidae; genus Hanleya; species Hanleya hanleyi. The sequence continues at coordinate 5,191 of JAVTVY010051560.1, read as the reverse complement.
TCCTATATCAATGTGGGAGAAGTTTGACTGGTGAGATATAGCTCCTATATTAATGTATCAATGTGGGAGAAGTTTGACTGGTGAGATATAGCTCCTATATTAATGTATCAATGTGGGAGAAGTTCGACTGGAGAGATATAGCTCCTATATTAATGTATCAATGTTAGAGAAGTTTGACTGCTGAGATATAGCTCCTATATTAATGTGTCAATGTGGGAGAAGTTTGAATGGTGAGATATGGCTCCTATATTAATGTATCAATGTGGGAGAAGTTTGACTGGTGAGATATAGCTCCTATATTAATGTATCAATGTGGGAGAAGTTTGACTGGTGAGATATACCTCCTATATTAATGTATCAATGTGGGAGAAGTTCGACTGGTGAGATATACCTCCTATATTAATGTATCAATGTGGGAGAAGTTTGACTGGTGAGATATGGCTCCTATATTAATGTATCAATGTGGGAGAAGTTTGACTGGTGAGATATACCTCCTATATTAATGTATCAATGTGGGAGAAGTTCGACTGGAGAGATATAGCTCCTATATTAATGTATCAATGTGGGAGAAGTTTTGACTGGTGAGATATACCCCCTATATTAATGTATCAATGTGGGAGAAGTTTGACTGGTGAGATATGGCTCCTATATTAATGTATCAATGTGGGAGAAGTTTGACTGGTGAGATGTAGCTCCTATATTAATGTATCAATGTTAGAGAAGTTTGATTGCTGAGATATAGCTCCTATATTAATGTATCAATGTGGGAGAAGTTTGACTGGTGAGATATAGCTCCTACATTAATGTATCAATGTAGGAGAAGTTTGACTGGTGAGATATAGCTCCTATATTAATGTATCAATGTGGGAGAAGTTTGACTGGTGAGATATAGCTCCTATATTAATGTATCAATGTTGGAGAATTTTGACTGCTGAGATATAGCTCTTATATTAATGTGTCCATGTAGGAGAAGTTTGTTTGGTGAGATATAGATCCTACATTAATGTATCGATATGGGAGAAGTTTGACTGCTGGGATATAGCTCCTATATTAATGTATCAATGTAGGAGAATTTCAACTGGTGAGGTATAGCTCATATTAATGTATCAATGTGGGAGAAGTTTGACTGGTGAGATATAGCTCCTTCATTAATGTATCAATGTGGGAGAAGTGTGACTGCTTAGATATAGCTCCTACATTCATGTACCAATGTGGGAGAAGTTTGACTGGTGAGATATAGCTCCTACAGTATTGTATCTAATACTTCAAGCACTGTTTTTTTCACATTTAATCTCAGCTAAATAGATAACTAGTGTAGGACATTTACTTACAACATTTACAACATTTTGTAGAGCAACCCAATTGTGAAGAAATATAATCAATCTGCTCGATACATCGGCAGAACATTTTTTTGGTAATTAACTTAAGTGTGTTTTCGTAAGTGACGATTCATTTGAGAACTTAACTTGCCTGTATGGGCTTAGATCCCAGAGGATTCTGGCCCTTGTGATCTACCCCAGGCTAACTTTGGCTGTCTGAAAAATGTGTAGGGTTCAGGGTTTGAATTTTGCTCTAGTTTGCTAGTCCCAGACTTTCTAACAAACTAGTAAATTTTCTGGCCCACTAGTAGTGGAACTATTTTTTTCTTGATATTTATGGATCATCAGGGAAGCGAATTTGTGCCACTTTGAAGTCAAGTTTTCTTATTATGACGTAAATATCTCATGATTATGAGAGCTAAAATATAGCAAAATTGACTTTAAAGTTGCACAAACTGGCTTTTTGTGTAAAGTAAAAAACATTGATATATTGAACAAACTTATAATTACGAGATAGCTAAGAATAAAACAAGTGACTTCAACATATTCAGATTGGCACAAATTTGTTTCCATACCATACAGACATGAGGTTGAAATCTTTCTGAAATTCAAAGCCTGTTGGTTGTGTATATATTTTATGAATGTCAAACCTTCTGTTCTGAGAAAGGTGATACCAGTCTCGTCTACACCAGATGTAGCATTAATATTTGTTCAGTTCCGAAACTATCACTCAGTTTGTGCTGTATTTATGAGAAGAACTGATATATCTTATATATCCTCATGAGTGATTGTAGGTGAAAAAATGCAAATGAAACTAATTGTAGTTTTTAAGATATTTTGCTGGGAAAAAGATGTGTCCGACAGTCCGAAGGCATTTCAGATCAACTTGTTCTCTATATGTACTTCATATAAGGATCAATATTGTCCAGGCATTTATACAGCTGAATAACCCTGAACATATTGCAGATATGCTCACAGGCAGTCAAGTACTATTCTGATATCATGGATATGTAATTGATTCATCTGACTTTTTTTCTCCAGGCTATCCGAAGCTTCTCAAAGGCAATTCATCTGAACCCAGTGGAGTCTGAGCTTTGGGTGGAGGACTTGAAGTGGGCATGCTCATTACTGGAGAGGAAGTCAAAAGCTAAACTAGTAGAGAATGATGAGAGTATTGAAACAGACAGTCATGACAGTGGAGTAAAAATTACAGAACTGGAGGATTCTTCTGTTGTTGAAACCGAGTCGTGCAGAACTACATCTTTAGAACTCTACAAGTCGGAAAACACTGAGGAACAGAAAACGTCGGACATCAAACCTGGAAAGAAAGTGAAGCATATTCCAGCAAATTATGTGTTAATGAGAGATTGATATAGTTTGAAGCTTTGACATAAAATGAGAAATAGTACTAATGATCGATAGTACTGATGATAAAATAGTGCTGTTTCATCAGATGACGCACATTTTCTTCATCAGAATATATTAGAGAATGAAAAAAGAAAAAGGGCATTTAATATCTTCCTCTGCCTCCGAATAGTTTCCCTGTCATACTATATATGCATTTTTGGTGCTCAGATCAGCCTTTATCTTGGTGACCCAAGTTGACAGATTCCAACAGCAACTCAGCCACATGCGGTGAAACTGATAGGTTTTTTCAAGTCGAAATAGGCTTGTGACAGTTTGGGTTTGCCATCCATTCGCATCCATATCTATCGACTTATTATTGGAAGGATCGCGAAGCAATATCCGTACTATTCATTGATGCAGTCTGGCTGGCTGGTTGTCTGTCTTCAAGATTCCAGGTTACAAGTTTCATGTTAAGTTTGAAGCTCTACCCTGTATGTCACAAACGAAGCCTCACCTGATCCCATATTGACTGTGCCCATCCACTACACCTTGGAGGTATATCAGTCCCTCTCCACTTGAAGTGATTTTCAGATGGTGTACTTCATGATGCATTGACTGCACTCATCCACCACACCCTGGGGTATATCCCACCCCCACCCACTCCCCAGAACTGAACCCCACCCTATATCACTAAACCTCACCTGACCCCATCCACTGATATGTCAGCATACCTGATGCTGCATTGACTGCACTCATCCATCCTGGGGGTATATCCATCTTTCCCTTCCCGCAACATGAGATGGGTTTGAAGTGTCACACCACTGCTGCGTCAGGGAGACAGGTTGAACCCATGATATTATGCACAGAGAACTGTCTCTTGTAATCGATCGATATATCTAAATTATATTTATGTTAATCGAATACCATCATTGTTTCTAAAGAATAAAATATTGATCGGAGGAAACCGGCTGAGAAGATGAGTTTTACTTTCTGTATCGTACGCCTTTCGCCCCTCACTGTAACATGAGATTAGCTAGACCGGCCAGTTCCATCCTATACACGTCACTTTGATCGATAGCATGGTCTCATAAACACGGATACCCCAACCTTGCTCTCAGCTCTAAAATCAGATGGAGAGCATTCTTATTAGGTTTGGTTTTATTCAGATTAGGTTCAATGGAACGCTTGTTATTAGAAGTTGGTGTAACAAGTACAATGTTACAGAGGATTAAGATACAAACAATGATGATAATACCACCTCTCAAAGTTGTGTACAGTAATGATACTGATAAAGGATATACCTCATAAAAGCTGAAGTAAGACATTTATACAGTGGTGTCACAAGTTAAAGATTTCTCACCTCGAAGCTTTCTATCATTGTACGTAAGAACTGAATTTACTTTTTTTTTCTAGAATATTACCAAAATCATTCGAATCATATTCCGGTGTCAGCTCCTCGCTGATTCCAGAAGTAAAACACCACTCCATGTTCTCTGGGTAGACTAGCGGCGTCGGTGTTCATGATATATGCTGCTGTTTTCCATATCAGGTGGTTTGGAATTTTGTCAGCCGAGCTCATGCCACATACATAAATATCCAGCATATGATCGGAGTGGATGATACATAGCAGTTCATCCATATTCATGGGTGTAGTGGAGATGATGCTGCACGTCTTATCCGCCTCAAACAAAGCACAGAATTTAGTGTATGCGATGCAGCTCACATTTTCTGGTAGTGGTTCATCGAAGGTCGCTTCCGTAAGGGGTTAGGCGTAATGACATTGCCTTGTCTTTACAGCTGGAAGTGGTCTGCCATAGAATGGTTGAATGTGTATAGGATATAACTGGTGTGATATTGGTACAAGTTTAATTACCGAACTTATTCCCAGCACATCCTACACTATTGAACAAGCTCAAGTAAGCCGATGTGACCTCAGGATGTGACCTGTAGTCATTATGCCATCAATATACTCTGTGAGACTGGTCAATTTGAAGACAGTATTAAAAGTTTAGGGGCTTCTTTTTATTATCCCCCGCGATTGCTTTGACGATACAAATCCGATCACCAGTTTGCTGGGGTAGATGGACTGAAATATTTTATCCCTGTGGAAGACGGTCTGTTCCGTTTTTAAGGAAGCCATTTTGACTTCCGTTCTCGTGCACAGATAAATTGGTCGCGACATGTTCCAAGGCATTGGCGTGCCCCAATATCACACGTGAGTTTATGTGAACTTTCTTGATTTTCAGACTTTTAGTCTTGTATCACGAGTTTATATGCCAGACTTTCTTCACCCGAAACGATGTACTGTTTGGAATGATACATTTGATGTTACACGGTGAGCATGTGCATTCGAGGAGTAGTAGAGAAAGATGTTATTTTCAGGGTGCGCATGGGCATATTTAGATGACAGATGGGCCATCCTCTGTCCCAATGAGCCGTGTAGGGTGCTGTCTTGAAGCCCTCGTGGTGTAGACTATGACGAGGTGCTGTACAAATTGACCAGTGATATACACTGACCGATGGGG
>JAVTVY010051559.1:0-25858 GCA_036873755.1 Hanleya hanleyi | reverse complement strand
TGCGTTGAAGGTCGTAGGCTTGTTAACATGTCTGCTGATTGTTCAAGTAAACCAGAGTGCGCAAGGTTAATGAGACTTCTTATCCAATATAATTTGTATGAGCAATTTGATTAAGCGGCTGGAAACAGCTAAAGAAATGGCCTTGCAACCATTGGTCACTTGCACCAAAAGTAGCTGAACCTCTTCATAGCGCCACTCGTCGAAAGCTTCCTAGCTGCATATTATACCGCATGGAACGTTGTAGATAATGCTTTACTCCGAAATGAGAAATGCTAGATTACTTTCACGGACAGGCCTCCAAACTAGAGGCTTGGAGATAAAACACGGCTTTAGCGGCGGAGGGTCAAAGTATAGGGTCTTCATACATAATCTCCATGTCTTATATATCTCGGACATGTCTTTGGCAATGGACCATTCCATACTGAAAAAAGGCACTTCGCTATAAATGGTTTAAAATTTCATTGGGACGGGGGTCTGTTGATAAGCTGCACAAATTCTGGGCGGAAGGATAGGGGACGGCTGCTGGTATAACATGAGGCTGCACCTAAAAGGTGCTTTGACCCCTCAGCACAATATGTCCAGCGAATAACAGGTTGACATAAAAATCTGCTGAATTCTGTCAAATTTATTTACCCACATATGTATTAATGTTGATTCAAGAGAATACTCAACGATTAGTATTTGCTAGTACCGGCTTCAGTCATCAATCCTGTGAAGGGATATCGATCCAAGACTGTGTGGATCGATACCTCAAGAAAAGTTAGTAAAGATCTGGTGAATAGTTCTTCATAGATGAAGATCTATTCCAGGGAAGAGTCGAGTGTGTGTGTGTAGTACGCAACATTATTTCAGTCATATGCCGGATTTCAAAGGGCCATAACTCTGTACAGAAATGACGTAACACGAAATAAATATGACAGTGCACATGTCTGGGATACTAGGGATATTCACTGTGAGTATCAGAGCTGTCAGTCAAATAGTAACTGAGATCTGGCCCGGACAAAAGTTAGTGACGGAAAATTTCAAAGGGCCATAACTCTGTTAAGAAATGACGTAACAAGAAATAAACATGACAGTGCACATGTCTGGGATACTAGGGATATTCACTGTGAGTATCAGAGCTGTCAGTCAAATAGTAACTGAGATCTAGCCCGGACAAAAGTTAGTGACGAAAAATTTCAAAGGGCCATAACTCTGTAAAGAAATGACGTAACGCGAAATAAACATGACAGTGCACATCTCTGGGATACTAGGGATATTCACTGTGAGTATCAGAGCTGTCAGTCAAATAGTAACTGAGATCTAGCCCGGACAAAAGTTAGTGACGCGAAATTTCAAAGGGCCATAACTCTGTAAAGAAATGACGTAACACGGAATAAACATGACAGTGCACATCTCTGGGATACTAGGGATATTCACTGTGAGTATCAGAACTGTCAGTCAAATAGTAACTGAGATCTAGCCCGGACAAAAAATTGTTGACAGACGGCCGGCCGGCCGGCCGGCCGGCTGGCCGTCCAGCCGGCCGACCAGACGTACATGCCGATTGCAAGACCCCGCAGCCCGATGGGCTGAGGGGTAAAAACTGTTTACATGAGGGGTGGGTATTGTAGCAAAACCGCCCATGGGATGTGGGGCGTTTTTTAATTGGAAAGGCCCAATATCTTACGCCATCAGAACGACTGTATGTTACTCTCGCCGTGTAGACATAGGGTTATAGCAACACACACATGGACCTGATAATACAATCCACGAACTGTAGTGAAAGGGACGTTTCTTGAGATATATGAATGAAGCAAAATGATGAGATCGTCGATAATCACGTTTGTAATGAAATCTTCTCAGCTCATAACAGCCAAATATCCCACTTCTGACACCATAATATCAGTAATTTCATGTCAAAATGTATCCATACCTTTTACAAGACGTCCATGTTTTTCAATTAAAATATATCGATGGCTGATCAAAATGCAATCAAAGGCGACAACGATCGTAAACATATATGTATGTGTTTTGACACAAATCAAGCAAACGTTCGTTTAATTATGTAAATGTCGGATTATCAAATGTCAAAACAAAATGCCAGGCAATTACTGTAATGGAAGATTCCAAAAGGTTCCCAGAGACAAACCGGAACTGCGAGGTTTTTCCGCATGGAAAAGTGGGTAATTGGTCATCTCAATACTTACCCTACACGTTTACGGACTCACCGCGCAAACGCACCAGATAAGTTCCTGTAAATATTTGGATTTGATTTCATGGATATCGTGGTTGACCTTGCTTTACCACATATAGAAATTCAGAATTACTACCATGTATAGAATATATTTCGAAGACATTGGTAATGTGGTCTAGACTGTTCGATTCATTCACTAGATCGTCCAGCTAATGAGTATGATTAGTGGACGTCTGCTGCCCTTGAATCTCAGAGAGATGCCAATTCTTACCACTCCGTTTATCCTACGAATTTCCATAGTACGAAATGCTCATGAAGTGCAACAAGAAGGGAACAAGAACTGCCTGGTAAAAAAGACAATTTAACAGACGACAGATCTGGTTTCTGCATGAGCAGCAAAAATATGTGGATTCGCGAAATCTAAGTATATCTATACTGATTTACAAGATATTATCCTAACCCCTTTTTCTGCCCACTGCTGTATGAATTATATAATGAGAAGCATATTTTTCTGTCAACTTTTTATAACACCGAAGACCCTCAATGGATTTGTTTCATTTTTGTTCCTAAAGGCTTAACGTGGGAAGAACGCGGCCTGTTAAAGGCCAGCTAAAGAAAAAATGCGAGTAAATGAGGAGTAGAAAATATAAAAAGCAAACTCTAGGACGGAAAACGAAAACGGTCAATAATCCGTCTTTCATTTGGGCTACTAGACATTGATTATTTTGGATGAACGGCAACACGCTAATTAATTCTTTCACAATCTAATAAAGAACCAATAAAACTTTTAGAATTCAATTTGCCGCCTATACAGAGTCATGTTGAATTAACCAGAGTCTTTCGTCCATCCGCTGATGAACTCTGAAAAACAACAAATATTTCTGTTTTATATACTACTACGCTCTAATACAGTAGTAGGACCAAAGCAAGCTGGTTTTAGAGTATTCTATTACGGTGCTCAGAAGATTCGCAATTAGGTACCGTCAGATATTTTTTTTATATATTATGTCTAGACGGGTCAGGTGAAAATCTCGTCAATAAAACCATTGTTGTTTATAAAACCATACAATCGATTGAGTGATATAGGAACGTTTTGGCTACGATCCTCAACTGTTTGGAATGGTGATCTTAGAACCCCAAATGTTCGCGAGAAAATAACTGATACAGCGCACTTCGATAACATATGTACTGATCAGAACAAGTAAAGTAAAAACGAATACATTATGACGTCTCCCGCTGCATGAAACAACTGTGCTGCAGTTTTTTGGAGAGAATTACAAAGGTATTTCAAGCGTTATACATTATCGATATTACGAAGAAATGGAAGTCATTTTGTAGAGTTCAGCTAAGAGTACACGCTGCAAAGAAGAAAATTGATGCAAACTTATCTACTGATTTTTGACAAGGTCCAAAGTAGACCACTAATTAAAATGGACAGACTATAATGATATACAATTCTAGTTCATTTGCTTCCGGTGTTATTGAAAAGAATCTCGCATAATTTTCTAATCTACATCTTGTCAATATTGTAATACTTGTTAATTTAGTTGAAACATTCCGAATTCCATGTGATGCCTGGTGGTGCAATCTTTGCCATGTATCATAGAGAAGAATTGTGATAATGTGACGAAAATAGATAATATTTTATAATAAATAATAAACATTATCTATAGGTTTATATTTGGCTTATGACCAATTATATACATTTTATGACTTTCTCGGTTGTTTTGCCGTCTAGTGCGCGCGCTCACGTCGAATTCTTTGAAAAGTTAGCAACTTTCTGGACCCACACTGTACTAAATTGTAAGTTTAATTGGTTTATAAAATTCATTACGAAAATTCCCGCTAGAAGTAGGAAGTAGCAACATTTTTGATTCAGTATTTTGGAGTTGTGGATTTTTGAAGTTGACACGGCTTTTTCAGCACTTCGCGGTACATGTTAGCGTAGCAAAATGCGTGTCAGTCATTTTGAGCGACAATAAAATGCAAAATTAAAATTGTTGTAACTTATATCAGGCAATATACTTTTAGGACATGAAACTTCGATTATGAATTTTTCGATAATTGGCCGAATCTTCAATAGAATTGCAACCCACACAAGGATGCAAGCCTAATCCCAGATGAGGTCCGGTGGAAATACATGCCAAATGGGACATTTGTGATTTGTTTTTAAGGAGTTATTGCCCGAAAACGCACATGGCCATTGATCCACACTTAAACCCAACATTAAAAGAGTGGTGGAAAACGATGCCGGTGTACTGACAAAAAGTCATACGACCCCGAAGACAAATATACTGACTGCATACCAACCACGCAAATATGCGACCAGACTCCTTTTGCAATTGGCAATTTGTATTAGCCAACATAAAAATCGGATTTCTATTGACCAGTCAAGTGCTCTTGGTGCCCTGCGTTTCTATAAAATCCATGAACGTAAAACTTGATATACCCATACACAGTCGACTCGATGGCTTGCCTATGTCTCTATCTACTTGTTCGTCAGCTTCTAGTATAGACGAGTAACTGAGGCAATATACTACTATGTAATAATTCCGTAACTGATGGACGTGACTCCGTATGAATATGTGCCCTCAGCTCCACATTGACAGATCTCTTTTATCGACAGATGACATTGGATGGGGAAGTTATTACCCGCAATGACACCGACGCGGAAAACTACCAGACAGAAGCGATCACTATATCCAGCACTCACGGCTAGTCAGACTCAAATCCCATCATGCAATAACAAGAAAGACCTTATCCAGACAAAGGGCAGGTAAAGGGTCCAACGTACCCATCAGATATTAACAGTTACTTTAACTGATAACCGCAGAGCACCTAACGCTATGAACGATATAGCGCCATTAAACAATAAATGTATGGACCTAATAGGTTAACATGTCCGATAGTAAATATAATTTACATCGATTGTGATATAAGTAAATCGATTGTCAGTTGATATACTGTATAACCAATTGGGTGTAAGATCAGATGAGACAACTGTAGACGCGATGAAGATCGTAGGTCTGTTGATTGTCTCAGCAGGCTACAAACTTACCAGAGGTTAATAGAACTGGAGCCGCTGGAAGTAGCTGTAGACCGACCATAGACTTTTGGCAACAATAATTGGACACATCCATCACCAACTTAGAAATAAAGAGTGTTAGATAAGAACTATTACTTAAGACATTATCGACAATTTGTTCAAATTGAGTGAGTTCTTCTACATGTCAGGAACTCAGAACACTATTCCACGCCAACGACTACATGTTATTATCCCGATGTGGAGATAGCGGAATGGTTGATTGGCATGGAAAAACAATGGAGACTGAACAAGAGCTCGATGATCATTTCTCGTTGAATATCAAAAAAGATACATGAAAGAAGGTTGTCGATAATTGCATCTGTGATTGAATCTGCTGTTTATATAAAAGCAGACAAATATGCCACCAAATAATTGTTCCTTAATTTCTTGTGGGTTTTTTCTATTGCTGCCAAACCATAGCTGATGGAAATTTCGAAGGTCATTAAATCCACAAACAAACTGAAAGTACAACTAATGCATATTGGATCACTACTTCTATAGGCCTTCGTTGAACCGTGAAGTACTTCGGATTCTCATACAAATCTATTTCTATCTGGTAAGATCGCGTGACCATTCTTGCAATACAGTAAATTCCTGGGTAAATTGTCAGTAGGACGTCTGAAGGCGCCATGTATTATGGCTAAGTACCGGTGGAATTCTGACACTTACTCGAACTGGACTCGTGTGGATGTCAGTGAGTATCACTCAACACTCAGGAAATATCACGATGTTATTTCATTTGCCCTATGTCATGCGCAAATGTAGCGGGTGATCGGTTTCGTTCTAATGACGACTATTTTTGTATGTTTTTGTGTTAGAAACCGATCGCCAACTAGGTGCATATCTCCTATGCCAATAAAAAACCATGAAGTATCCTATGCATTCAGTGCCAGCTTCGATAGAATGATTGTCATTCACAGAAATGCCAGTTGACAAGAAGATTCCCCGTCCACCATCCGGCATCGATATTCTTACCAGGCGCCAGAAGGGAACCATCGAACTCATATAGTTACCACAGTTTGTACGATCAAAGTAAAGTGAAGTAAACGTGTGAATGAACGATGAAAGGAAACATGATGATTGGCAAAGTGCATTTTGTAACAACATCGTTGCCAACAGTCTCTGACAATATAATTACTATCAACCAGACAATAAGATCATTCCCAGGGATCAGTATGAAACGCGATTGCCCCAAAAAGGTAAAACTATTTTCATCAGGCTTTAAAGTGGTACCAATGAAAATCTAGCAGCAAAATTCTCAAAGAAATGTCACCATGAGACCTAATAGGCAAAGTGATTACTCAATACCTTCTATACACATCCAACCACATCTGATGAGGGTTTTGTTAAATCTGACACTGATGCAATATATATATGAGACAATAAATGATCACGGGATCCGGCTCTTGATGACAGGCTATACTTATTTCATGGAGATTAGGAAAATCTTCCTTATTGGTGATGGGCAGATACGAAAAAGTTTGCAAAGGAAATCCCCGCGGCAAGGATGATTATTACACAGTGACGTTAATTACATGGCTTGATAGAAGCTGGCGTGTAGGATCATAAAGCGTGGAAAAGTTATCTTGAATTAATAACCCATAATTCCCTGGCTGGTCAAACGAAGGCCGAAGATCAACGTAATTCCAGATCTAAATCATTGATAATTTCAGTGTCGATACCAGATAATTGATCTTATATCGACAAGGTTCATACTATTGACAAGATATGCATTGAAAAATTATGTTCGCTTGTATCCAATAACACATCAATAGTCGGGAGATTACACGCAATAAGACCCCTACACATTACAACACATATAAGGGAAGTGGGAAGAGGTGCCGACATACTGACAGCGTCACATGACTTTATCGAATAGTCTTCTGGAAAACCTATTCTAAAGCACATATCAAGAATCTAACGATTCGTGATATGTGTTGTATCTCAGGTACGCTGACAAACCATGATTGCATAATATTCATTTTCCATCTGTTTCTCGGTTACAAATGTAAGGGGTATTCCGAGAGAAAAGGGTTCATTATCTCCCACCTGGACTAGCGTAATGATCTGCTCTTAGTCATAAGTAAAGCTCTAATCACAAGATAAACGATAACGTATTGCATATCAGCATACGTATCGTGCAAATAACGTATCACAGAGAAATGCTAACAAACTTCAATATTTTAATTCATCCATCATCATGAATATGTCACAATCAAAATATGACTGAGCTATGCATATGCATACAGTTGAATGGTGTAATCTTGTGAATATTTTTGTGTTATTCAAAACCATGGCGCATAATTTTCTAATGCACATTTCGTCAATATTATGACATCTGTTAATTTACTTGATACACAATTCCGAGTGACGCCTGATGGTGATGTATCGTTGGCGCGTACCATAGAGAAGAATATTAGCTGAAGGATAGTTCTATCTAATACCGCTCAGGCCGATGCTACGGGCCATGCAGGCATATCATTCAAGATGTCTACATGAACAGCTACAATAAAAGCGTGCCCGAGATATAAATCATCGCATGGGTCATTTCTGGTCCATGCAATGTTTCCGATATGCTCACAGAATAGCGAGCTGTGGGGTCATTTGACAGTCAGTAGGCCGGCAAATTTATCCACCACCTATATGTTTTGAGTTTAATGCTTATATTGACCGAAATAGAATCTAAATGTTGCTATTAGCCGGAGCAAAGCACATGCGGATGCAGATTAGAGTAGACTCCCAGGTAAGCTCTGGTGAGAATACATGCCAATGGGACATTTGTGATAGATTGTTTTATGACTTATTGGCCGAAAACGCATGGCTATCTACTGACCCACACAAACACACAGATATAAACACACATCCATTGTCAAGTCCCGCGATTGACTGATTGTTTTCCCACAAGCCAACAAAAATACCGGTGTTACTGATCAGTCAAGTGTTTATCTCTTAATGCACTGTAAAAATCCATGAACATCAAATCTGTTTTATCCACACTGCTTTCCTATGTACCCATCTATTTGTTTGTCAGTTGCTAGCATAAACGAGTAACTGATGCAATATTTTGCTATTTAATAATTCCGTATTTGATGGACGTGACTCTGAGTCTGAATATGTGCCTACAGCTCTACATTGACAGTTCTCTCTCATTGGTGGATGACATTGGATGGAAAAGTTATTACCCGCATTGCGACCGACAGTGACACTGATGCGGCACATTGCCAAACAGAAGCGATCACTATATACGGCTCTCTCCACTAGTCTAGACTCATTACTATCACCAAAGGGCAGGTAAAGAGTCTGGCGCATCCATCGGAATATAAACAGCCAATACTACTGATAGCCGTATTATACCAGAGCAAAAATATCGCCAACAGACTGAAACTAAACGGTTCAACATCATTAAACAATAAGTGAAATAACCTGTTAGGTTAATATGCCAGACAGTAAATAGAATTTACATCGATTGTGATATAAGTAGATCGATTCTCAATGAATCAACTGTATAACAAATTGCGTGTAAGATCAGATGAGAAAACTGAAGACGCGTTGAAGGTCGTAAGTCTGTTAAAATGTTTGCTGATTGTTCAAGTAAACCAGAATGCGCAAGGTTAATGAGACTGGGGCGGCTGGAAACAGCTAAAGAAATGGCCTTGCAATCATTGATCACTTACACCAAAAGTAGTTGAACCTCTTCATAGCGCCACTCGTCGAAAGCTTCCTAGTTGCATATTGTGCAGCCTCAAACGTTGTAGATAATGCTTCACTCCGAAATGAGAAATGCAAGATTACTTCCACGGAGAGGCCTCCAAACAAGAGGCTTGGAGATAAAACACAGTTTTAGCGGTGGAGGTTCAAAGTATAGGGTCTCCATACATAATCTCCATGTCTTATATATCTCAGACATTTCTTTGGCAATGGACCATTCCGATTGAAAAAGACACCCCGTTATGGATGGCGGGAGGATGGGGGGGTATGAAAAGTGTTTACCTGGGAGGTGGAGGCTTCTCTTAATTGGAATGGCCCGATATCTTTCGCCAACAGAACGACTGTACGTTACTCTCGCCGTGTAAACGTAGGGTTATAACAACACAAGGACCTGATAATACAATCTATGAACTTTAGTGAAAGGGACGTTTCTTGAAGCATACAAATGAAACAAATGATGAGATTGTCGACAATCACGTTTGTAATGAAATCTTCTATGTCTAAAACAGCCAAATATCCCACTTCTGACACCATAATATCAGTAATTTCATGTCAAAATGTACCCGTGTGTTGAACAAGACGTCCATATTTTTTCAATTAAAAATCAGCCATGACTTATCAACATACAACCAAACAAAGCAACAATCTGTATATGTGTATTGAGAGAAATCAAGCAAACGGTTGTTTAATTATGCGAATGTTAGATTATCAAATGTGAAAACAAAACGCCAGGCAGTTACTGAAAAGGAAGATCCAAAATGATCCCAGAGACAAACAGCAACTGTAAGACTTTTTTGCATGGAAAAGTGGGTAATACTGATCGCCTCAACCCACACGTTTACCCACAGAAAATTTCTTGTAAATATTTTAATTTGATTTCATAGATATCGTGGTTGGCTTTGGTTTACCACATATAGAAATTCAGAATTGCTATCATGTATGTAATATATTCCAAAGACAATGGTAATGTGGTCTAGACTGTTCGATGATCGCTCAGGTAATGAGTATGTTTAGTGGACTTCTACAGTCCTTGAATATCAGGGAGATGCTAATTCCTACCACTCCATTTATCCTACCAATCCACATAGCAAGAAATGCTCATGGAGTTAAACAAGAACAGAAAAAGAACTGCCCGGTAATATAGATAATTTGACAGACGACAGATATTGTTTCTACAGAACAGCAAAAAGTGGGGATTCGCGCACTCTAAGTATATTGATCTATACTGATCCACACGATATTATTCTAACACGTGTTGTTTGTCCACTGCTATATGTTTTATATAATGAGAGAGCCGACCGTTCGCTGATGAACGACAAACGTTTCTGTTTTATACTACTACCCTCTAATACAATATCAGAACCAAAACAAGCTGGTTAAAGAGTACACTGTTACTATGTTCAAAAGATCCATGATTAGGTATAGATCTTTTTTATATATAATATGACTAGACTGATCAGTTGTTGCACGATTCGACTAGTAAGAGCTGTACAAAGATGAGAGACGAGATCTGACGAGATCCGATATCGGAAAACATAATAACGATAAATTTGTGCTAGTCTCGCCACACCAACTCAAGTGAATTCTCGCGGGATTCCCGGTCCAGACTCGGCGATGAAATGGCTGTTTATAAAACCATACAATCGATTGATTGATATAGGATCGTTCCGTCTGCGTTCCTCAACGATTTGGAATGGTGATGTTTAGTCCTCGGGATGTTCAAGGGGCAAAAATTCACTACAGGGTAAGAGGCAGCAATAGCACATGTACTGACTGGTCCTGATCCCGACAGATAAGACACTGCCAAATAAACATTGCATAAATCACCATTGTCAACCACTGTTGACATTGCTATCTCCTTTGTCAACCACTAGAAACTTTGTCTACCATTGTCAACCACTGGAAACATTGCTATCTACCATTGCCAAACACTGCAAACATTACTATTTAGCATTGTCAACCACTGGAAATATTGCTACCTACAATCGGAGAGATATGTAAAAGGTGGAGAAAATTGAGGACGTCTGGCGACTACAAAACAACCATATTACTCCACAAGAAAGCTTCCCTCGGCAACTCACATTCAGACCAAAGAATACGGTGGATTCTCGGACGTAGCCGCGGTGTTATTGCAACTGTTCATGTGGAGACTATGAATTATCCACATGGCTCCTACCACCCGCTTGGCAACCACTGGTTTCACTGCTATCTACCATTGTCAACCACAGGTATTATTGCTATCAACCATTGTCAACCACTGGTGACATTGTCATCTCTGATTGTCAACCACTGGCAACATTGCTAGCGCAAATAAAATAGAATCATGGAATATCCTGGGCGTTGAGTGTCCGTCTTCTACTAGTGCTAGGCGGCAAGTTTAAAGAGAACAAGAGCAATTACAAGCGTCTAGTCCGTCATTCATAATCCAGCCGTCGTCCATTAGAGAATATCCGCGTCCATAATCCAAAGACCTATTCCATTTTTCATATAACAGTATTAGCACCAAATTCAAAAAGACAATCATAGTATACATAAACATAGGCTTGTTTCCTTCAATGATGCCGGCAAGACATCATGATGTTCCAAAAATATCAAATCCGTATCGCTGATCAGTATTCTTAATCCATAATATTCGTTATAGAGTCGTCATCTAAAAAAAGATGTATCTCAGTCACGCTCAGGCAGCAAGATTGTTCATCCACATTCACGCACCCTGGCAACCAGCTGGCGTCGAACTAGTTACCAGGAATCGGAATGTCCAAGAGCATCTGGTGGTGAGATCACCTCCTCACAGTTTCTCATACTCTATAAAGAAATTCCGCATCCGTAATCGAGATATCCTATTTACATGACACTAAGAACAACATAAAAGCTAGTAACATAGAAGGGGTTTTCAATAATGCAGACAAATGGATGTGAGACAAGGCAGGCCAAAATAATTTCTCATTATATCTGCAAGGGCAACTCTATGCTGAAAACAGTAATTAACAAATTCATTATGACCATTTATTAAATGGGTCACATATCATGCATAGACTCCGACATTCTACGATTGACGGTAAAATACTTTTGGTGATCTAGATAGAAATCAGCCCCTGAATTTCGTGGAATAACAAATTTGTCACAGTGTTACTCCAGTCTTACCGATTGTGTAGACATTCACGACACGAAACTCGTTAATAAAGGGGTTTCCAGTCATACCCTACTACTTATGTCTGACAATGACTCAGATAGTCATACATGGACTACGATAAAATCTCGAAACCTGATCACCATTCGAGCTTCTCCAATCGTCAGCAAAGCCATCCACTAGACAACCACTAGACCAGCAACTAAATCGCATGCTCAACCAAGTTCGCCGACCAAACGATTTAACGATTTTTAATTCAGCAAATGTCTAGTTTGAGTTCCATAGGTAGCAAGGAACGTAGCGTGCAAGATCTATGGCGCTACGTTTCGTAACTTGTGTCTAATTCCGCTTAACCCGGAGCTAGGGGCCGTATGAACCCATGTACTTCAAGATCCTCATGCTACTCATATGAACAGTCACAATCAAAGCGTGACTGAGATACATCTTTTTTTTAGATGACGACTCTTTAACGAATATTATGGATTAAGAATACTGATCAGCGATACGGATTTGATATTTTTGGAACACCATGATGTCTTGCCGGCATCATTGAAAACTGTTGACCGCTTCTCTCTTGCAGGAAACAAGCCTATGTTTATGTATACTATGATTGTCTTTTTGAAATTGGTGCTAATACTGTTATATGAAATATGGAATAGGTCTTTGGATTATGGACGCGGATATTCTCTAATGGACGACGGCTGAATTATGAATGACGGACTAGACGCTTGTAAAGTCATGTGGCTCTGGCTTAATGAGAAATTCAAGCAACTCTATAAACAAAGAAACATCCCATGAATGATATCTCTTGTATGTAGTAGAGCTAAAGAATGCTTTATGGCTTCCGACAGTAATATATCTACGATCAGTTTTCTTGAACACAGATACTATTAACGAACTTAGACGGACAAGAAGGTCCTGGTGAGGGATTGTAGTATAGAGTCGAGAAATCCCATGTGGATACATGTCTGTACGGTATGTGACCTTTAGCATCAAGTTCTTCCGCAAGACATTTTGAGTTCTTCAATATCCACACACATTCAACGCCAGAAATAGTGGCGCAATACCTTTCCCAAAATGCTTTTACCTCCTGAAGGGCCCTCGTCAATAGGGTTGAAAGAAGCTTGGTGGTGCAGCTTCTAAACCAGCTATGAATCTAGCTTTGTATGATGATTTATGCATTTTGGGAGTCCAGTATAGTTTTGGTATGTCATTATGATTGGTTAGGAGACAAATACCTCTCTCCCTGAGAATTTTTTTGTGATCGTTAAATAAATCTTCCAGAGTAAATGCAGTTTGGGAGTAAGTAGGCGTATTTGATGAAGATATGTCTACACTCAATTCTTTAACCAACACCTGGTAATAGTAATATTTATATATGAATATTATATTATTCGGAGCTTTGTCTGCTGGGACTGTGACGAATTTACTCTGGAGATTTGCTAGAACTTCTTGCGAATTGAGGTTTCTCAGTACTTGTTTTGCTTGGGGAAGAGTACTTCTGTCAATATGGCGGATTGTTTCAACGACCTTGCTCTTGGTGAGGTCCAGCCAATCAGCGAGTACTGTAGGTTCAACTTTTTCTCGCCTAGACCAATCAATAACGTACTGTTCCAATGCAGACAGGACTATCTTCTGGTCGGCTTTGAGATTTATTCTTCTTGGCTCTCTATATTTAGGTCCTTTCATCAGGAGTAATTTCAGATCCTTATCGCTCACCACATCAAGGTCACCAGTCACAATATGTTTGCATGGTGTATAGATAAAGTTAGACGATTCACAATCACAACTATAGCCTCCTGACGTGTATAAGTTCCAGTCAAACTCCTTGACAGCATTGGAGTAATTGAATATTCTGGTGGCTATAGATTTAGTATACTTATATGAAATGCAAGGAGGTTCTGTGAACTTAAAATAGTTTGGTACAGCGTTGCGTACCTCTGGATCATTCAGGATTCGAGGTAAATTAATGAGGTCCAGTCCTTTATCTAAGTACTTGAGTTTCAAGAAAAGCCGATCTTGAGATGTTTCGATTATGTTCACTGGACGATACAACCGCAAATACGCTATATCTTGACATACTTTACTGATTTTTGGTGGTATTATATTTCCTGAAGACGCAGATTGTTGTATATCTCTGGCTATTTGATCTAAAGCTCTCAGAGGTAACGCATACAGAACTGTACGTAAGCTATGTGGTTTAGAAAAGGTTAACCGGAAGACTATACTGTGAAGTCATGTGGCTCTGTCAGTATGTCGGCACCTCTTCCCACTTCCCTTATATGTGTTGTAATTTTTACCTGTATATGGCGAGATTCTGCTGGTGGCCGTTTCGTCCCCGAGGCCCGCCCCCTGTACAGACCCTTTGGTCTTTGATATATGTTGGCATTTGTGGGAAGTTGATGCTGGGTCGACATCGGGCCTTACAGTCTAGTTTTTTTGTGTTAAATGTCGTCATTTTCATCTGACGACGATACAGCTCACCAATCCCCAGTGTACGAGTTGTAACAGCGAAACAGCTCACCAGTTACCAATATACGAGTTGTCAGAGCATTTCCATCATGGTTCTGTAGATTTGTATCTAATACCGCTTATGCCGGTGCTAGGGGCCGTGTGGTCATATCATCCAAGTTGTCACATGAACAGGTACAATAAAAGCGTACCTGAGATGCAACACATATCACGAATCGTTAGATTCTTGGTATGTGGTTTAGAATAGGTTAACCGGAAGACTATACTGTTAAGTCATGTGGCTCTGTCAGTATGTCGGCACCTCTCCCCACTTCCCTTATAAGTGTTGTAATGTATACTGTTGGGTGTGTTAGTTCCCAAGACAATCCCAACCAAGGTTCGGCGAGAAGGCATATTTATGTGGAATTTGTGAAATCCTGTTGCATGTCCCGCAGCCATACGCAGCACGGGAGAAAATGTCCCAGGCGAACATATCTTACCGAACAAACGTTGTACGGGACAAACGCTGTACCGGACAAACGTTGTACTGAAGAAACGTTGTGCAGTCAAACTTGGTCCCATATCCACTTATTGGTAATTGGTGAGCTGTTTCGCTGTGACAACTTGTACAATCGGGATTGGTGAGCTGTATCGTCGTCAGATGAAAGTGACGGCATTTAACACAAAAGACTAGTCTGTAAGGCCCGATGTCGACCCAGCATCAACTTTCCACGAATGCCAACATATATCAAAGACCAAAAGGTCTGTACAGGGGGCGGGCCTCGGGGACGAAACGTCCACCAGCAGAATCTCGCCATATACAGGTAAAAATTACAACACATATAAGGGAAGTGGGAAGAGGTGCCGACATACTGACGGAGTCACATGACTTCACAGTATAGTCTTCCGGTTGACCTATTCTAAAGCACATACCAAGAATCTAACGATTCGTGATATGTGTTGTATCTCAGGTACGCCTCTATCGTACCTGTTCATGTGGCAACTTGGATGATATGACCACACGGCCCCTAGCACCGGCATAAGCGGTATTAGATACAGATCTAGAGAGCTATGATGGAAATGCTCTGACAACTCGTATATTGGTAATTGGTGAGCTGTTTCGCTGTGACAACTCGTACAGTCGGGATTGGTGAGCTGTATTGTCGTCAGATGAAAGTGACGGCATTTAACACAAAAGACTAGTCTGTAAGGTCCGATGTCGACCCAGCATCAACTTCCCACGAATGCCAACATATCTCAAAGACCAAAAGGTCTGTACAGGGGGCGGGCCTCGGGGACGAAACGTCCACCAGCAGAATCTCGCCATATACAGGTAAAAATTACAACACATATAAGGGAAGTGGGAAGAGGTGCCGACATACTGACGGAGTCACATGAATTCACAGTATAGTCTTCCGGTTAACCTATTCTAAAGCACATACCAAGAATCTAACGATTCTTGATATGTGTTGTATCTCAGGTACGCCTTTATTGTACCTGTTCATGTGGCAACTTGGATGATATGACCACACGGCCCCTAGCACCGGCATAAGCGGTATTAGATACAAAAAATATTCTCTGATGTTCAAAATATTCTCATTCATTCGGAATTACTAGAAAAGCTGATTTGTTTTGTTTTTCGAATACTAATGATATAGTTCTTTCGATAGTAGTATGCATCGCCTTTGGGTTTTCTATGAACGTGAATCAGTCTGAGTATATATCGTCGTCTTTACTTTGACGGATCTCCCCCAGTTGACGGGACAAATATTACCCGGAATGAAACTAATATCGGGCTTACATGCCTAGTTTACACTCCAATCCCATCTTGTAATATCAAGAAAGACCTTGTCTGGTCAAAGGGCATGTAAAGAGTTCGATCAGATATTAACCGTTAATTTAGCTGATAACCGTGAAACCGTAAACGCTATAAATGGTATTACGCCATTAAACACTAAATTTGTGGACCTATTAGGTAACATGGCAGACAGTAAATACAATTTACATCGATTGCGATATTAGTACATCGATGTCAGTTGAGCAAATTGGGTGTAAGATCAGATGAGACAACTGAAAACGCGATGAAGATCATAGGTCTGTTGATTGCCCTAGCAGGCTATAAACTTAACAGAGGTCATTGAAACTGGAGCCACTCGAAGTAGCTGTAGATTGCCCATAGACTTTTAGCAAAAATAATTGGACACATCCATCAAAAACTTGTTATAAGATTCCGATCCAAAATTTTGCAGTCAGGATTATTCTACAAAATGGAAGGAAAATGCATACTCTCTTAAATAGAGAGGGTTTACAACTATTACTTAAGACATTGTCGACAATTTGTTCAAATTGAATGAGTTCTTATACATGTCAGGGCCTCAACAATGTTTCACACCAATGTCTGCATGTTATTATACCGATGTGGAGACGTCGAAATAGTTGGCATGGACAAAAATGGACACTGAACAAGAGCCCGATGATCATTTCTCGTTGAATATCAAAAGAGACACATGAAAGAAGGTTGTCGATAATTGCATCAGTGATGGAATCTGCAGTTTATATAAAAACAGTCAAATATGCCACTTCTGACACCAAACACTGAATTGTTCCTTAATTTCTTGGTATTTTTTGTTACTGGCCAACCATAGCTGAAGGAAATTTCGGATGTCATTAAATCCATAAACAAACTGAAAATACAACTATTGTGTATTGGATGACTACTTCTATAGGCCTTCGTTTAGCAGTGAATTACTTCGGATTCACACAAATCTACTTATATCTGGTGAGATCGCGTGACCATTCTTGCAATACAGTAAATTCCTGGGTAAATTGTCGGTCGGACATCTGAAGACGCCATGTGTTATGACTATGTACCGGTGGAATTTTGGCATTTACTCGAACTGGACTCGTGTGGATGTCAGTGAGTATCACTCAACACTCAAACAATATCATGATGTTACTTCATTTGCCCTATGTCATGCGTACATGTTGTGGGTGATCGATTTCTGTCTAATGACGACTATTTTTGTATGTTTTTGTGTTAGAAACCGATTGCCTACTATGTGCATATCTCCTGTGCAAATAAAAAAGAACGATGAATTATCCTAGGTATTGAGTGTCAGCTTCGATAGAATGATTGTCATCCACAGTTATGCCAGTTGGCAACAATATTCACCGTCCATCATCCGGCAATGATATTGTTACCAGGCGTCAGAAGGGAACCATTGAACTCCTATAGCTACCGCAGTTTGTTCGATCAAAGTAAAATAAAGTGAGTTAAACGTGCGTATGAACGATGGAAGGAAACATGATGATTGCCAAAGTGCATCTTGTAACAACATCGTTGCCAACTGTCTCTGACAATATAATCACTATCAGCCAGACAATAAGATCATTCCCAGGGATCAATACGAAACACGATTGCCCAAAAAAGGTAAAAATATTTTCATCAGGCTTTAAAATGGAACCAATGAAAATCTAGCAGCAAAATTCTCAAAGAAATGCCACAGTTTTCAATGAGGCCGACATGTCACCATGAGACCTAATATGGCAAAGTGATTACTCAATACCTTCTATACACATCCGACCACATCTGATAAGGGTTTTGTTAAATCTGAAACTGAAGCAATATATATGAGACAATAAATGATCACGGGATCCGGCTCTTGGCGACATGCTATACTTATTTCATGGAGATTATGAAAATCTTCCTTATTGGTGATGGGCAGATACGAGGAAGTTTGCAAAGGAAATCCCCGCGGCAAGGATGATTATTACAGGGTGACCTTAATTACATGGCTTGAGAGAAGCTGGCGTGTAGGATCATAAAGCGTGGAAAAGTTATCTTGAACTAATAACCCATAATTCCCTGGCTGGTCAATCGAAGGCCGAACAGCAACGTAATTCCAGCTCTGAATCATTGATACTTTCAGTGTCGGTACCAAATAATTGACCTTATATCAACAAAGGTCATACTATTGACAAAATCTGCATTGTACAATTATGTCCGCTTGTATCCAATAACACATCAATAGTCGGGAGATTACACGCAATAGGCCCCCTACACTTTACAACACATATAAGGGAAGTGGGAAGAGGTGCCGACATACTGTAAGCGTCACATGACTTCACAGAATAGTCTTCTGGTTAACCTATTCTAAAGCACATACCAAGAATCTAACGATTCGTGATATGTGTTGTATCTCAGGTACGCTGACAAACCATGATTGCATAATATTCATTTTCCATCTTTTTCTCGGTTACAAATGTATCGGGTATTCCGAGAGAAAAGGGTTAATTATCTCCCACCTGGACTAGCGTAATGATCTGCCCTTAGTCATAAGTAAAGCTCTAATCACAAGATCAACCACAACGTATTGCACATCAGCATACGTATCGTGCAAATAACGTATCACAGAGAAATGCTAACAAAATTCAATATTAAAATTCATCCATCATCATGAATATGTCACAATCAAAATATGACTGAGCTATGCGTACAGTTTGGGAAAAACTGAATGGTGTAATCTTGTGAATATTTTTGTGAATATTTTTATGTGTTATTCAAAACCATAGCGCATAATTTTATAATGCCCTTTTTGTCAATATTATGACATATGCTTATTTAGCTGAAACACAACTTTGAGTGACGTCTGGTGGTGATGTATCTTTGGCACGTACCATAGAGGAGAATAGCTGAAGGATAGTTCCATCTAATACCGCTCAGGCCGATGCTAGGGGCCATGCAAGCATATAATTCAAGATGTCTACATTAACATCTACAATAAAAGCGTGACTGAGATACAAATCATCGCATGGATCCTTTGTGGTCCATGCGATGTTTTTTACCTCCGTCGATCAGACGGAGGTCTAGGAACGCAACGTGAAATCTCCCGCCAAATAATTGTCATATGGGGAACCCACGACTCATAGTATTTCCAATAGGGATCGTCATGGTTCCCGACGAAATCTTGCACTTTTTCTTTGGACACAATTGAAATAATGGGGTTCCCCATTGCAGTGGGCCTTGCTTCTGTAGTCGGGTTCCACCTCAATCTCGAAACCAGAGCTATCCGGTTCTGTCCTGCATCCACCGAGAGATTGAACATGCAAAATGGTACATCTTCAGAAAATTTATGACCTATCCCAAAGTTCACAAGATCATTATTGTTTAGCATCATCAGATAAACAAGAATAGTACGATCAGACAACATGCAGGCGAAAATACGGTATAATTGAAGTAATTCGTTGTTTTCCGCGTTTCAATGGTTGATCTTCAATGCAGAATCTAGGTCAACTAAATTTATAATATCTGCTGCTTCAAACGAGTAGGCCTACAGTTCAACGTTCAGTTTTATTTTTTTAACAACAAAACTTGCATAATGTTGGATACAAAAGTACATATCATAGGGCGTGTGAACAGTACTATGTATTGAATGAAGAACAGAAATGCTGCAAATGCCCTGACCTGATCAAGTACATGTCACGCTAAGAACCTGAGATAGGTCATAAATTTTCCGAAGATGTACCGTCTTGCATTGAACATGGCGGCCCTCCAGCTCATGAGCTTGGAGAGACGGACAATGCGATTTTTCGCTTCTTCTCTCCCCCGATAGACTCCATTCCAAATTGAAACTTTTTGAAACCTTTTGGAACCATTTGTGAAAATCTAGGAGGCAGGAAATATTCCCTTTCCACCAGCAAACACGTTATTAGGCTCTATTTCCCGAAATAAAATTTACGGTGCGGAAGGTCACCAAGGTCGCGCAAACCAAGACATGTTGTTGTTTTCCATTTCCGGGTTTGTATTTTGAGTCATTTCTTGTTTCCAAGAGTGTTTCATTACTCCAGATCTATGCGAACATGTTCTATGACATATGTTCTAACGCAGATAGTCTCGTTCCATCGAACTATAGCCAATTAGTCGTTAAATCAATAACCGAACAATGGGGGCGTGGTCCATATACTTGTAATGTTGTGTAAAACTGTAAAATGCATGTTTTATTTTTCGTTTATTTTTTATTTTGCTGCATGTTTGGGCCCGGAAAAAGTATCCGTAATCTTCCACTGATATATAACGTAGATGGCAAACCTGTCTCATAGTCTGTGAAACCCAAATTGTATGAAAATTCAACGCAAACAACATGTGCTATTTTCCTTTGTTTTTATTCAAAATTCATGTTTACTTTTGGGTCAAATTTATATTTCCATGCTTGATTGAGACTGGAAATGCATTAAAACTTCCACCAGCATGTCCCGTAGCCCATAAGACTTTTACGTGGTCTGCCAAATCAAAATTGTGCGATTTATCAACGCGTAGCACATGTACCAAATTCATGTATTTATTATGTAAAATGCAGGTTTGCTTTTTTCTGCAAATTCATATTTCCCTGCCTGTTTCAGATTAAAAAACCATTAGCAAAGTTTTGATAACATGTGGTGTAGATGATAAACCTGTCACGTAGTCCTTGAAATCCAAATTGTGCAAAAATTCAACGCAAACAACATGTACAATATTGTAGCATTTTTGTGTAATAGTCATGTTGATTTTTGGGTCAAATTCATATTTCCTTCCTTGCTTGGGACTGCGAATGCATTGGAAAACTTCCGCCAACATGTCCCGTAGTCCATAAGACTTTCACGTAGTCTGCCAAATCAAAATTGTGCGATTTATCAACACGCAGCACATGTACCAAATTTATGTCTTTGTTATGTAAAATGCAGGTTTGCTTTTTTCTGCGAATTCATATTTTCCTGCCTGTTTCGGACTGGAAAACAATCAATAAAGTTCCGCCAACATGTATCGTACATGATAAACCTGTCACGTAGTCCGTGAAATCCAAATTGTGTGAAACTTCAACACAAACAACATGTACTATATTGTAGTATTTTTGTTTAATAGTTCGGTTGATTTTTGGGTCAAATTCATATTTCCCTGCCTGTTTCGGACTGGAAAACCATCAGTAAACTTCTGCAAACATGTGCTGCTGCCCATAACAGTATCATGTAGTTCACAAGCCAAAAAACGTGTGATTCACAGCAACATGTCACATGTATAAGCTTATACATGTACAATGTCATATATGGCATGTTTACTTTTGAATTAATTTCATATTTTCAGTCATGGCATTTACCTGGAGAGCACTGAAAAACTTATGCAGACATGTGCCGCTGCCTGTAACTGTACCACGCAGTCCACAGACCACTAATCCTGCAATTTACAGCGACATAGCACATATACATGTACAATGCTTTGGCATATGTTTACCTTTAAATTTATTTCATAGTTCCAGCCACAATAATCTTCTGCCAACATGTTGTAAAGTCCATAAACCTGTCACGTAGGTCATGAAGCACATAAGCATCAGAGTCAGTGATTGGCCAGAACCCCCCCCCCCCCTGATTCCTCAGGAAATAAACATTACGTATGTAATGATGACCGGCAGAGTGATACATGTGTCAATCGGTCAGACATTTTCAAGGATGCCCAGTTTTACCTCAAAACAACCATGCCGGACTTCATTCCTTCTCTCAGAATAATTGGATCTAACTTTTACAAAACCTGCAGCCCCCAATAGCTCCTGGATCTAGACCACATAAATGAAGGGATCTAGTTTATCGGTGCTATGGCAAAAATATCATGTAGAATGGGTTGTGTGGATAATATCAGATTCATGAAAGTTGAAGTCCTGCAGCATGCTCCACAAATATCATCAAAGGTCATACAACTTTCTGGTCTGCGCCAGTGTGGATCGATACTTGTTTTTTTTGTTTTTTTTTACAAAATTATCTCCCTTGACCAGGTGAGGACTTGAATGTGTCAGAAATGATTTAGCTTCTAGAAACAAAGACTTCATTTCCTGAGTACCATGGTGTTATATATTGTTATGATTGGCTTAACTTTAGCTGCTGAAGATATTTCTAATTTGAGGATACTGGGCAATCATACTAAATTTATTTTCATAACTTCATTTATTTTCACAATAAGCAACATAATCGAGATTAGCAAGTGAAGTTTTACAACATAATATAATACGCATCATGGATCTCCTTCAGTTTAGTGTAGACATATATACCCTTGGATATCTGTTACCCTGATTCAGTCATAATATTGTCTGTATTATATTGATGTCGACAAGGAATATACATAATTATTTGATAGTATTATTAATTGTATGTTGTTTATGATTAACATGAACTTTTTATTCGCTGGAATCCAGCCATTTGTTCCATATTGGCAATATTCTCATCAGCCATCACCATTCAATATGAATGTGATACAAGTACAAGTCCATGGTAATTGATACAATATGGTGAAGGTGACCTGTAACCACCAGTATACAAAATTATTCCGAGCCCATTGAATCCACACATGATGCCGAGACAGATCAGAACGAAGTGTCGGTAAAATCAGATGTGTTCCTTCCCCGTTCCTTCTCATTCATCAAACGCTATATAGACGATCTTCTCGCTGTGGATAATCGCTATATAAATGACGCAGTGAAGGATATATATCCACCTTCACTGGATTTGAAGGAAACTACAGATAGCCCTACAGGCACATCTTATTTAGATCTGTATCTCTATCAAAATGAAGCGGGCATTCTCTCTCGTCGACTTTATGACAAAAGAGATGATTACAATTTCGACATCGTAAACTATCCCTTTCTGGATAGTAATATTCCAGTGGGACCTGCATATGGCGTATACATATCTCGCTTAGTAGCATTTGCTAGATCCTGTGTTAAATGTGATGATTTTAATCAACGTCACAAAACATTGTTGCAGAAACTTATAAAACAGGGCTATTCCATCAAGCGCCTCCACTCAAAGTTTCTCAAATTTGGCGATACATATCGCATGCTGATAGCAAAATACGAACGTAGCGTGCAAGATCTATGGCGCTACGTTTCGTAACTTGTGTCTAATTCCGCTTAACCCGGGGCTAGGGGCCGTATGAACCCATGTACTTCAAGATCCTCATGGTTCTCATATGAACAGTCACAATCAAAGCGTGACTGAGATACTTCTTTTTTTTTTTAGATGACTCTATAACGAATATTATGGATTAAGAATACTGATCAGCGATACGGATTTGATATTTTTGGAACATCATGATGTCTTGCCGGCATCATTGAAAACTCTTGACTGCTTCTCTCTTGCAGGAAACAAGCCTATGTTTATGTATACTATGATTGTCTTTTTGAATTTGGTGCTAATACTGTTATGTGGAAAATGGAATAGGTCTTTGGATTATGGACGCGGATATTCTCTAATGGACGACGGCTGGATTATGAATGACGGACTAGACGCTTGTAATTGTAGAGGATTCTGTCAATGAGGATGCTATACTGTACACGTACAAAATATGAAGTGTTGATGTGTAGGGCCTATAGCATAAAATCACAACCAAGTTGCTAAAACTAGGCACACAGGGTCTCATTTCTGCCGCTAACGTGTTGATTTGGGTGGGGGTGTCCTCTCATGGGGAGGTGTGGGTGGGAAGGGGCCTAATGTCTCAAGCAGTATTCCAGGTTTTCCATCAATATACTCTATTCCATACCCCAATATTTCAAGCACGTGAAATCAAAGAAATATTATTTGCGGGGAATGTGACTTCCACATCCCTAGCTGGACATGCTAATGGGGAACCTCACGTTAATTACCATTGGTGAAGTTCACGTCAACAAATGCAAAATTGAGCTTGGCATCCGGCCCTATGTTATTCAGTGATGTACTATTTCCCTACTGACCCTGTTGCCTCGACGGAGGTCTTTGCGCTCATTCAGCGCTTGTTTAGATATGCATGCAGAATAGCCCCCTGTGTGGTCATTTGACTTCATGTCAGTACAACGGCATCTCTTTCCACCAAACTACATATTTTGCGTTTAATGCTAATATTGACCGATTTTTTTAATTTTGCTATTAGCTGACGCAACCCACACGCGGATGCAGACTAGAGTACACTCCCAGGTAATGTCCGGTGGGAATACATGCCAATGGGGCATTTGTCACAGATAAAATTACGACTTATTTCCCGAAAACGTATGGCTATATACTGGCTCACACAAATACACAGATATACAAACACATCCATTGACAAGTCCCGCGATTGACTGTTTTTCCCCCACAAGCCCAACAAAGATACCGGGGTATTATTGGTCAGTCAAGTGTTTATCTCTTGATGCACTGCAGAAATCCAAGAACGTCAAATTTGATATAGCCACAAACAGTCCATCTACTTGTTTGTCAGTTGCTAGTATAGACGAAAAACTGATGCAATATTTTACTATTTAATAATTCCGTATCTGAATATGTGCCCACAGCTCTACATTGACAGTTCTCTCTCATTGGTGGATGACATTGGATGGGAAAGTTATTACCCGCATTGCGCCCGACAGTGACACTGATGCGGAACATTCCCAGACAGAAGCGATCACTATATCGGGCTCTCTCCGCTAGTCTAGACTCATTACTATCACCAAAGGGCAGGTAAAGAGTCTGGTGCATCCATCAGAATATAAACAGCCAATTCAACTGATAACCGTATTATACCAGAGCAACAATATCGCCAACAGACTGAAACTAAACGGTTCAACATCATTAAACAATAAGTGAAATAACCTGTTAGGTTAACATGCCAGACAGTAAATATAATTTACATCGATTGTGATGTAGATAGATTCTCGGTGTATCAACCGTATGCCAAATTGCGTGTAAGATCAGACGAGACAAATGAAGACGCGTTAAAGGTCGTCAGTCTGTTAAAATGTTTGTTGATTGTTCAAGTAAACCAGAATGCGCAAGGTTGAGACTGGAGCGGCTGGAAACAGCTAAAGAAATGGCCTTGCAATCATTGGTCATTTACGCCAAAAGTAGTTGAACCTCTTCATAGCGCCACTCGTCGAAAGCTTCCTAGCTGCATATTATGCAGCATGGAACGTTGTAGATAATGCTTTACTCCGAAATGAGAAATGCTAGATTACTTTCACGGACAGGACTTCAAACAAGAGGCTTGGAGATAAAACACGGTTTTAGCGGTGGAGGATCAAAGTATAGGGGCTTCATGCATAATCTCCATGTCTTATATATCTTGGACATGTCTTTAGCAATGGACCAAAAGACACTTCGCTATGAATGGTTTTAAAATTTCATTGGGATGGAGGTCTGTTGATAAGCTGCACAAATTCTGGTATGAAAAATGTTTACATGGGAGATGAGTATTGTAGCAATCCCGCCCATGGGAGGTGGGGCGTTTCTTAATTCGAAAGGCCCAATATCTTACGCCATCAAAACGACTGTATGTTACTCT
>JAVTVY010051558.1:0-27693 GCA_036873755.1 Hanleya hanleyi | reverse complement strand
TATATATTGTCAACGCTCCACTATCAACAATACCCAAGTTATATATTGTCAACGCTCCACTATCAACAATACCCAAGTTATATATTATCAACGCTCCACTATCAACAATACCCAAGTTATATATTGTCAACGCTCCACTATCAACAATACCCAAGTTATATATTGTCAACGCTCGAAGTCGAAAGTGCCTTAAAACAGCGTTCACTGACGTTTGAAATTGGATTTTCGTGTGTTTGGCTTTTTGTATACAAGTTAGCATGAATTTTTTAATGTATCTAAAATATGACACGTTGAACCAACACGAATCTAATGTTTTCAAAGTCACCATATCTACCGTGATATTACATCAAAGTCACCATATCTACCGTGATATTACATCAAAGTCACCATATCTACCGTGATATTACATCAAAGTGACCATCTACCGTGATATTACATCAAAGTGACCATATCTACCGTGATATTACATCAAAGTGACCATATCTACCGTGATATTACATCAAAGTCACCATATCTACCGTGATATTACATCAAAGTCACCATATCTACCGTGATATTACATCAAAGTCACCATATCTACCGTGATATTACATCAAAGTCACTATATCTACCGTGATATTACATCGAAATATTATTTTGGTTCGAAGCGTCATATTTGAGGTATATTAATAAACCCATGCAAAAATATATACGAATAGCCAAAAACAGACGAAACGTCCATTGACGCTGTTTTACGTCACTTTTAACTTGAGAGTTTGTTTATTTCGTCTGTACGGGGCACAGATGTCGCTACAGAATTCGAGAAATTAATTTTTCCTATGTAAGCGCCGCTTCTATTTTTCATTCTCAAAATTCTTTCACTACCGACGTTTCAATGTGTACTCGTTCTCGTTTATCTTCACAGCAGCAAGTTTACCCCAATGCTCCACAGCTATTGGCAAGTTTCGTTTTTCTTCCGGCATCGCAAACATCTTATCAACTTGAAAAGCCATGTTTACAAGGTGATCCACATAAAGCATCGTCAAAATTCCCAATCAATGTTGCTAATAACATACATTAGACATCAGCTTCAGGTGAAGAAAACAAGAACGATGACAAGGTCTCCAGTATTACAGCCACCATATCCCACATTAGTACCACCCTTCATTCGCAAAAAAAAAAAATTAATAAAAATAAGTAAAAAAAGATAATAACACAAGATCCCGAATTCTTGCGAAAATTCTTTAATTATTTGCTGGCTAGTCTAAACTTACACCTTTGGACACCTTGATCCCAAAGTACACTGTAGTTTTGCACAAAATTACAATAACTTAACGCTGAGTTACTCTCGTGGGTCAAGGACAAGTATCATTGGACATGAACATTGCTGGAGTATGGGGTATTGTTTATACTGAACTATAGGACAAGGGCGGAACATTGCAAAAAGGAAACATTTTCACTCTCAAATACGTCTCTGTTGAAAATAGGCGACGGTTAATGTAAGCCGCACTGCTGAACCGATAATCAAGTCTGTGATGGTTTACACTCTGATGTGTGCCCCAGGACACAAAGGGGCTCTTAATTAACACAAATATCTTTGTTCGAATCTCCACTTGAATTGGAAATCTTTACGAAACCAGAACGTATCAACAGCCACAGTGAAATAAGGTCAAGGGGTAAAGAATAGGCGACGTTGGATACAGGAACCTAGGACTATATTGATCTGTAAATGATTTCTCAGGTTAAACTTTCTACACACAACGAGTCATTAATTAACCCTACCTGGCCTGGGGGCGGGGGGGGGGAAAGTGCCTCCCTAGTGAACTTTTCTCTGCTGATCCGAGACGACAGACCCGAGGAGGCTGAAACTTGGTGACTGTAAAGCTTATCTTATTGGGGTCATTTTGAGCCTATCTTCATATACCCCCGGGCAGAGGATCATGGGTAAATTCAAAATGGCGACCATGTGGTATCCGCGAAAGTCGTGTTTTTCAATCTTTTCGCTCCATTTCTTCACATTTTCCTTGCCTAAAAGGCCTTGAAAGTATTTTATTTATGCAAAACTAATTATTCTATATTTTATTTGATTTTTTTCAAGAGAAAAATTGGAAAACTGAAAATTTCGAAAAAATCGACCCCAAAATGGTCGAAAAATGGCTTCCGAGAAGATGACGTCACTGTGACGTCATCATGGCGGCCATCTTGGAATTTTTTACATTTCCCGATAGAGTTTGAACCCAAGATACTGTGTGGTAAGTTTCAGCTCTCTAGCCTTAGTGGTAGGCAAAATATATAGGGGGGGGGGCACTTCCTCCCCCCGCTGCGATACACCCCACATCGCCCAGGCCAGATAGGGTTAATGAAACGTATCCCCCCTACACACACATATATACACCCTACAAAATGCCACAGGCAATTAAATCAGCTTATATGCTGCCTCAGCAATGACTGAGTCTTATATAAGCCTTTAGCTGACTGACCTATGCTACTGTAGTAATTATTTTCACGGCATCAACCAGGTTCAACCAAACTTCACCAGTCTCTAAAGTTTGTTTTCTTGAGATCAGTTTCTTTCAAGAATGCGTGGATTTGTAGAACAATATCAAATGAATTATTTTTGATCAGAAGACAGAACTCGTAATTGTGACGAAATGTGGTTTTCTTATCATATGATGATACCGACAGATTTGCTGTGCCTTTTCTCTCTTGGAAAGGCCTATTTTCTCTCTTGGAAAGGCCTATTTCCCCCGTGGCCTTGTTCCGTTATCATGGTTATATGCGTGCAGTAAGTGCAGTACTTTTGATCAATTTGGTGGTTAAAAAGAGTTTAACTTCTAAACCAAGATATCGTAAAACTTTACGTAAAGCCAGACCTACAGGTTTTATTCTCGATCTGGTATCATCTCAGACTTCCACCACCAATCAAACTGGCTGTCACCATATATAGTGAGATAACCTTGAGTGTGACATGAATCCAAATGTCCCTTCATCTCACACCATTTGCATTCTAATTGTCTTGAACGTTGAGCCAAATAAAGTATAGGTATAGTGTGAAAGATTTCTATCACCACCTTTATATTACTTGTTTGGCGACAAAGTGACCCTGTATTCTGTCGTATGCCGTTTATCTTGGGCCGTATGCATTCCAGTTGTCATTATATCTCTATTTGGCATGATGAGCTCTGGATTGGACGCTTTACATGGAAACCTATCGAAACATTGTACATCTAAGTCTCTACTTAGTCACAATATTGTACATCTAAGTCTCTACTTAGTCACAATATTGTACATCTAAGTCTGTACTTAGTCACAATATTGTACATCTAAGTCTCTACTTAGTCACAATATTGTACATCTAAGTCTCTACTTAGTCACAATATTGTACATCTAAGTCTCTACTTAGTCACAATATTGTACATCTAAGTCTCTACTTAGTCACAATATTGTACATCTAAGTCTGTATTTAGTCACAATATTGTACATCTAAGTCTCTACTTAGTCACAATATTGTACATCTAAGTCTGTACTTAGTCACAATATTGTACATCTAAGTCTCTACTTAGTCACAATATTGTACATCTAAGTCTGTACTTAGTCACAATATTGTACATCTAAGTCTGTACTTAGTCACAATATTGTACATCTAAGTCTGTACTTAGTCACAATATTGTACATCTAAGTCTGTACTTAGTCACAATATTGTACATCTAAGTCTCTACTTAGTCACAATATTGTACATCTAAGTCTGTACTTAGTCACAATATTGCATCATCTAAGTCTGTACTTAGTCACAATATTGTACATCTAAGTCTGTACTTAGTCACAATATTGTACATCTAAGTCTGTACTTAGTCACAATATTGTACATCTAAGTCTGTACTTAGTCACAATATTGTACATCTAAGTCTGTACTTAGTCACAATATTGTACATCTAAGTCTCGTACTTAGTCACAATATTGTACATCTAAGTCTGTACTTAGTCACAATATTGTACATCTAAGTCTGTACTTAGTCACAATATTGTACATCTAAGTCTGTACTTAGTCACAATATTGTACATCTAAGTCTGTACTTAGTCACAATATTGTACATCTAAGTCTGTACTTAGTCACAATATTGTACATCTAAGTCTGTACTTAGTCACAGTATTGTACATCTAAGTCTGTACTTAGTCACAATATTGCACATCTAAGTCTGTACTTAGTCACAATATTGTACATCTAAGTCTGTACTTAGTCACAATATTGTACATCTAAGTCTGTACTTAGTCACAATATTGTACATCTAAGTCTGTACTTAGTCACAATATTGTACATCTAAGTCTGTACTTAGTCACAATATTGTACATCTAAGTCTGTACTTAGTCACAATATTGGGGGCCTTTAGAATTGGACAATGATCTCTTCATTCATACTTGTATTATATCAACATTATTATTTATTTTATTATTATCTTTTTATTTACTTTAATGAAAGTGAAGCTTTATTTTCTATGTAGGAACATTGTATCGTCTTGCTAGTATCATTGGCAACTGTTGGTCGTCTGTCTCCTTCGGGCAAATATCGAGCAGGTGTTTACTATACCTAGATGCATTTAGGTACTAATAACGTCACATTATGATGTCTTCGATTGCTGGAAAGGAACGGTTTGTGCTATCTATTTGTCGGTAACATATTTGAGTAACTATATATAGATATAAGATATATGCTTACGGTCAAAGAACTATTCTTGCCCTTCTGGTATTCGGCTGACGCGTGTCGTATTTTCTGTTATCGATGGTGAATATACATATTTATTCGTGATTAAACTCTCAAACTTGCCAACAACAACCCTATGATAAATAGAGGTTGGCCCATGCCAAAACGTGAATAACCCCTGGTCATTTTGTCAGGTACATAAGGTGACCCTTTGGGAACTGGCTAACAAATTCGGCAAAACGTGGCTGACTGGTGTGCCTGGACATCACTGACCAGTGCTTACTGTCAACTAGACGTGCTATGGTGCCATCGTGTGATGTTTGTGAGAACTGACCCTAATGCTCTCTGCTTAGACGCCTCCTCTCCTTGCCCCACTCCCGAGTGTACAGGACGTGGTATATCAGCCCGTATACCGTGACGTGTTCTCGCCATCCTCAACCTGTCACAGAACGGCCACGTAAGACGTATGTTTGCGCCACACTGCACCACGTGAGCCCGAGTGGACAGGGTGAGAGTCGGAGAATATCATTTTCACGGTGACTTTATTTGCAGTGGTAATTATACGCCTTTGGAGGTTAACTAAGAGTATGCGCATTAAACATCCTGCTAACAAATGTCAAATTCTAGAAACGCCAATATATAGATTTTATATTTAAAGCGGTTTGCCTATATACCGATCCTTCCATCCCAGTTTATTAAACTGATTTGTTGTCTCTTAAACGTAGCTCAATATTCATATAAACCGTGAACAGGTAATTCTATAGTAGGTCAGTGGTTCGAAACCCAATAATATCTGTTGAGTCATCATGCAGACAGGGGGTGTGAAACCCATCCGTGACAACAACACCTATATCTGTTCTTTTGTGGCGTATACATTATTTCAAATCCCATTTCATTCACCAAATTTTCCGCTGATATTGGCTGTTCGTCGTGGCTTCCAAGTGGACCATCATAATCAATACAGGGATACATTCACATCATCGAAATGGACTTTAAACCTAATTTAATTATTTGTATTTCACCTACATGGATTTTGAAGTTCGTAGTTGAAGACAACGTATTTTTAAACGTGTCAGCTCTCAAGTTTTTGTCGTTTCGGAGATAGAAGCAAAAAAACAAGAGGGGGGCCAGGTAGGGTTAGCTACTACACTGTCAATTGAAATCAGGATTTGAAATAAGGTATACGCCATAAAAGAACATATATAGGTGTTGTTGTCACTGATGAGTTTCACACCCACAGTCTGAATGATGACTTGTATCTTCCATTTGTACGCAGCATATGTCTTGTGTATGTACGCGGCTATTAGACCGCTGAGCCATTAGAGCGCTGAGCTGTTAGACCGCTGAGCTATTAGACCGCTGAGCCATTAGACCGCTGAGCTATTAGACCGCTTGGGCTATTAGAGCGCTGAGCTATTAGACCGCTGAGCCATTAGACCGCTGAGCTATTAGAGCGCTGAGCAAGTTTGTTGACCATCGATATTTATAGTCACGTGATACTTGTGATAAGGTTATAATGGGGGGATATAGAAGAGAAATCCCAGCTAGATATTCATAGTCACGTGATACTTTTGATAAGGTTATAATGGGGGGATATAGAAGAGAAATCCCAGCTAGATATTCATAGTCACGTGATACTTTTGATAAGGTTATAATGGGGGGATATAGAAGAGAAATCCCAGCTAGATATTCATAGTCACGTGATACTTGTGATAAGGTTATAATGGGGGGATATAGAAGAGAAATCCCAGCTAGATATTCATAGTCACGTGATACTTTTGATAAGGTTATAATGGGGGGATATAGAAGAGAAATCCCAGCTAGATATTCATAGTCACGTGATACTTTTGATAAGGTTATAATGGGGGGATATAGAAGAGAAATCCCAGCTAGATATTCATAGTCACGTGATACTTGTGATAAGGTTATAATGGGGGGATATAGAAGAGAAATCCCAGCTAGATATTTATAGTCACGTGATACTTGTGATAAGGTTATAATGGGGGGATATAGAAGAGAAATCCCAGCTAGATATTCATAGTCACGTGATACTTTTGATAAGGTTATAATGGGGGGATATAGAAGAGAAATCCCAGCTAGATATTCATAGTCACGTGATACTTTTGATAAGGTTATAATGGGGGGATATAGAAGAGAAATCCCAGCTAGATATTCATAGTCACGTGATACTTTTGATAAGGTTATAATGGGGGGATATAGAAGAGAAATCCCAGCTAGATATTCATAGTCACGTGATACTTGTGATAAGGTTATAATGGGGGGATATAGAAGAGAAATCCCAGCTAGATATTCATAGTCACGTGATACTTTGATAAGGTTATAATGGGGGGATATAGAAGAGAAATCCCAGCTAGATATTCATAGTCACGTGATACTTGTGATAAGGTTATAATGGGGGGATATAGAAGAGAAATCCCAGCTAGATATTTATAGTCACGTGATACTTGTGATAAGGTTATAATGGGGGGATATAGAAGAGAAATCCCAGCTAGATATTCATAGTCACGTGATACTTTTGATAAGGTTATAATGGGGGGATATAGAAGAGAAATCCCAGCTAGAT
This sequence comes from Hanleya hanleyi, assembly GCA_036873755.1. Classification (NCBI taxonomy): domain Eukaryota; kingdom Metazoa; phylum Mollusca; class Polyplacophora; order Lepidopleurida; family Hanleyidae; genus Hanleya; species Hanleya hanleyi. The sequence goes on along the minus strand of JAVTVY010051558.1, from coordinate 20,432 downwards.
ATTTATAGTCACGTGATACTTGTGATAAGGTTATAATGGGGGGATATAGAAGAGAAATCCCAGCTAGATATTCATAGTCACGTGATACTTTTGATAAGGTTATAATGGGGGGATATAGAAGAGAAATCCCAGCTAGATATTCATAGTCACGTGATACTTGTGATAAGGTTATAATGGGGGGATATAGAAGAGAAATCCCAGCTAGATATTTATAGTCACGTGATACTTGTGATAAGGTTATAATGGGGGGATATAGAAGAGAAATCCCAGCTAGATATTCATAGTCACGTGATACTTTTGATAAGGTTATAATGGGGGGATATAGAAGAGAAATCCCAGCTAGATATTCATAGTCACGTGATACCTTTGATAAGGTTATAATGATAAGGTTATAATGATAAGGTTATAATGATAAGGTTATAATGATAAGGTTATAATAATGGGGGATATAGATGGGGTTATAATGGGGATATAGATGGGGGGGGTTATAATGGGGGGCTATAGATGTGGATGTGACCTAAACCATCCATAGCAAGTTTAGATTTTGCATAGGAGTTGACTTGGTGTATGAAGAGTTCAGGAACTACAGGGCTCCCACTGGCCCTATTTGTCTTTATATTTTCTGCTCTCCCCTATTTTTTCTCAAATTTGACCGATTTTGCCCTATCATTCCTATATTTCCAGGATTATTCGTGCTCTTTCACGCAGCTCTGACCTTGTATTTATTGTGATACATTTTCACGAACAGTTGGCTTATTTAAATCCTCCAAAATATCAACGTGACCGAGTCGGAAGTGTCTAAACTAAATTGTGCTGTGTTTCTTCTTTACTACCTTGTCCCAATGAGGAGTACATGGCCACAATCTGAGATTGTAATTAACAAGTAATTATCCTGTTGGGGACTGAAATGCCATGTTTTCTGGATTTTGCCCTATATTTTGTTCATTATATTCCTATATTTGTCCTATGGATGGATGTACTTGGGCACTCCATCGCACTGCGATGGGCACAGGTCGTGCGAACACGCCGTGCAACTCATTTCCCCCAACTCGCCCTACACATGATGCCTCTTAACAGTGTCACATAGACACTGTTTAATCCCCACATTCTTATTAAACAATATACGTTCTCTCAATTCCCATAACTACAGAAGTATCACATAATATTTCCATCTGGCCAAGCCCCCTCATTCTCTCTTCTCGGACCGATTCTTAGTAGCAACTTTGATATATTTTGGTCATTATGTCCCTAAATTTTGCCCTATATTTTGGCTATTGGTCTTGGAAATGCAATTTCATGAAATTCTTAATTCTTTGTCAACACTGATGAAACCTTACTTCTTACTGTTACTTGATATACATGTATGCTAATTATTATTAATTCTGCAGCTCAGTGTAGATAAAAATAATTAATGGTTGTGTCCCAGTCCAAAGTGATTTTTAGAATGTAGCTTATCAGAACTGGTTGATCAAAAGAACATACAATTAACTTGGATAACCGGATATGAGGTGAACCTGAAATGTCACCTGGTCTTCCATTTCATCAATTCATTTTCGTCAAACTCCCCCCCTCCCCCACTATTTTTTTCTGGAACAGCCCTTATCCCATTCACACTGGGATTCTTATCTCGACATTGTGTTTTCCCTTTCCCTCCCTCACAAAATGGGAACAATTGATCTACTCATTGCTCTTATTCACTTCTGCAACGGCAATTTAGGCAAAGCTCCACATGGTTTTTTGTCAAGTTTCTTTAATTAACATGGTATTAAAATGTTCCCTTTTCTTTGACAGATTATGTGGTAGAATTGCTGAAGGAAGTGAAGATGGTTCAGGCAAAAGGTTCCAAAATTCAACTTGAGGTGGTCCCGAGGGATCTGTGTGCTTTGTTTGAAAAGCCAGATAAAGAAACTGCCTGTACAGAGTTCCGTTCTAGATATGGCCATTGAGAACAAAAACATGTTGTATTGTCGATTAGCAACTACAGGCATTCTGGGATGGGGTTATGGCTGTATAATGTGTCAAATTATGAAATAGATGATCTAAGGGCTTAAATTGGCTGAAGTAACCTATCTATGTATATGTAAAATAATGCCTCCCAATGTTGGGACGAACTTGTCTGTCTGCCTGTTTCGTCCATGTGGCTTAGTTTCCGAACAATAACTTGTGACAAACTGAACGGAATCTATTCAAATTTGGTATATGGGTACATGATCTCCATTGGGATTGTTTTTCAAGCCAATTTGTTTCCATTCATTAACTTTTGAAAAACTGAGTTTGGTGTGTGGGTACCTCGCATCAACATCTCGCTTCTGATTATTTTTTGCGCTGATCCGCCTATAGATGGTGTCACCTGGGGGGCAAAGTTAAAATTGTGTTTCCAGACAATAACTTGTGAATATCTGAACTGATTCTTTCTAAATTTGGTATGCGAGTACCTTGCCTCAAGATGTCCCTTGGGATTGTTTTTCATGTTGATCCACCTTTTGGTGACACCACCTGTGGACCTGAATTCCATTCAAGACAATTAATTTCTGAAAACTTGACCAGATTAGGAAATTTCGGTAATTTACTGAGGGCTATTCCAGAAAAAAGTACATGGGGGGGACAGAATTACAACACATATAAGGGAAGTGGGAAGAGGTGCCGACATACTGACTGCGTCACATGACTTCACAGAATAGTCCTCTGGTTAACCTATTCTAAAGCACATACCAAGAATCTAACAATTCGTGATATGTGTTGTATCTCAGGTACGCTTTTATTGTACCTGTTCATGTGGCAACATGGATGATATGACCACACGGCCCCTAGCACCGGCATAAGCGGTATTAGATACAAACTAGAGAGCTATGATGGAAATGCTCTGACAACTCGTATACTGGTAATTGGTGAGCTGTTTCGCTGTGACAACTCGTACATTGGAGATTGGTGAGCTGTATCGTCGTCGGATGTAAATGACGGTATTTAACACAAAAGACTCGTCTGTAAGGCCCGATGTCGACCCAGCATCAACTTCCCACAAGTGCCAACATATATCAAAGACCAAAAGGTCTGTACAGCCTCGCGTAGCATCTTGGTAGCGGCCCAGGCGTAGGAAAAAGGTTGCACGGTATACGTAGATGGCATTGTCTATGTGGATGAGGTTTCCGTCGAGCTCGGCGCTCAACACCCGTTTAAATTTGGTCCAGCCGTCACGAGGTAGCGTCACCGTATTCGATAAGGTCTCAGCGGGCGCCCAGCAAATATCTCCACGGTCTTCCACCAGGGTGACTTTATCTTCATAGACCCGGGGTGTAAGGGGCAGAATGGCTCGTAGGACGGGTGACATGCTTGGTCCAAATGTCGAACGGTGAATGACACACACTCTGTCTGACCCTCGTATTTATAGTGTCAATACCACAGCGCCAGGATCAATAGGGCACAGACTAGTATGAGGCCAACCAGCCGGCGCTGGTTCCGGCGTGAGCGCTCCTGGTCCATAGCGCGAGCATCAAGGATGGCTGTCATAGTCCAGTAGTGGTGAGTGATGGCACGCCTCTCCATCGAGTGCATTCTGTGGAGGACCGCTTCTGTGAACTCGTTCAGGATCTGGCGTCGTCCCTCGTTGTCATCGCCATCTGCAAACATGGACCGGACCACTGCTCGGTAACCCGTGAATGAATTCACCACGGTGGCATACTGTAAAATGCGAGTCGCATGGGGCTGGATCTCCGCCATGGCTCTGTAGAAATGAAGGTGTGGGATGCGGAGGGACGTGTTTTATAGACCAGATGTAGCTCTACGGGTGTAGTCCGTGATACATACTATTCTGATGGGTTAGTCCAAAAAAGGGAGCAACAATAACAACAACAACAACAACACAGATTACAGATCAATCCTTTTTATTATGCGTGAACATCATAGGAATGCATGTACTGACCTGTCTGTGGGGGGTTTCCCACAATGGCGTTCACCTTCGCGTCTTTTCGTGTACGTCCGTGTCTTTTCGTTAAAGTCCGTGTATCTTCGGTAAAGTCCGTGTCTTTTCGGTAAAGTCCGTGTCTTTTCGGATCGGTGACGTCCGTGTCTATCGTCCGGGCACTTCGCGTCTGCGCCTGCATTGGGTATGTATAAGGGCCTTCATACGCGCGCGCAATGCGGCTCAGTGGTACACCAGTACACCAGTCTCGATCCTCGACTTGGGGTAGAGTGTGCTAAAAATAGATTACCAGCTAGCGTGCTATAAAAGGGAAGCGGCCTTGCCATTTCATCAGACACTCTATCAACCACCAAGATGTTCACTTGCACAACTTGCCAGAAGCAGTTTACTCGTCTAGATAATTTACGACGCCACGAGGCCTCCACCCACAACGATGGACTGTATACTTGTATAACCTGCGCACGGTCATTTAATCGGGAAGATGCTTTACTGCGCCACGAACGTTCAATTCATGGGCCATCCAAGTGTCCATGCGAGGATTGTAATCAACTCTTCAAACGACGCAGTCAGTTGCTGCGACACCAACGGTTGATTCATGCCCATGAGCATGAACGACAACTTCCTACTGAAGAGGAGCCACGGAAGGTGAGATGCAGTGAAGATAAGCCCGGGGAGACGAACGCCACTGGTGATGCGATGAAGGAGAGCCCGCCTATACCCACAGTGAGAAGAGCCTGAATATCCAGCCGGACCCCAGCGTTACGGTTTCGAGTCCTGACAACATCGAACATTTTCTGGTGGAGCCCATAAATGTTCCTAGCGATCTCTTACAGGACAACCATCCAATCAGTGACATCGATCGGCGCCATTGGTCCATGCCACGGTACTGTTTCCACCCTCAAGATATCTACAATTTCCCACTGACCATCCGCACCTGTCTACGCAGCTACGTGGAAGCCATCTTCAATGATCAAACTACGGCCTTTACATTGAATGTCGCTTTCGGGTACATCTTACGTCACAAAAAGACGGACCAGTTACAGTATTATTATCCCAGTGCCAACAACCATGTGTTTGACCAGCCGGTCACCATCATTAACCGGGGTCACTAGAGACGATGCTGGAGATACTGGACACCGTGGAACCCTTGAGATGGGCGCATCGTCAACGCCCCAACATTCAATGGGTGGTAGAGAGGGTAACCAATGTCACGTTTTTCCTGACCAAGCTGACCGATCACCCCCATCGGTTGAATGCGTCACCCGTGCACTGATGAATATGATGCTGTACACACACACACTCTATGTCTACATGCTGCTCGCTGACTTGAGCTCAGTAAACACTTGACCTAATGTGACAATGTGTTAAATAATAAAACATGGTGTTTGATATTTCAATTTGTTTTGCTGTGAACATACTAAACATACCCAGGGCGGCTCCCCCCAGCCTGGGTATGATGTAACATTGGGGTAATAAACTATATAGACATTACTAAACTTGTTGTTTTTTTCACGACAACAGCTATCCGATTGTATAATACTCCGCGCAGGCTATTTTCATACACCTCGGCCACCACGCATGCGCAGAAGGCCGATATGTCAACCCCACCCCCAGCCCATTAGATGCCCCCTCCCCTAAGCTTCACTTTGATACCTCACTCGACCCCATCGCACCATTTTATCTAGGGACTACTTTTTCTCCGCGGAAGGTTTTTCCCGCGACCGAATCACCGCCGGACATGACCGCGGATGAATACATCTTTCACATCTTGCACTCACTCACACCGGCCGCCATCTTAAACCCACCACCCATCCACCACACTTGCACTCACTCACACCGGCCGCCATCTTAAACCCACCACCCATCCACCACAGCCGCCATCTTAAACCCACCACCCATCCACCACACTTGCACTCACTCACACCCCATGTGACACAATACGCGCTTCTGATTGGCTACCTCCACAAAACATGCAAATTTCTGAGGTCAATTGGGCTCATTTTACGCTTTGTATACTACTTACACCGACTGATTCGGGTGAGCGAGAATATCGTTCGACTTGTCCGTGACGTCAATGACAAGTTATAACCCACTGGGGTCGCCGATACTTATTAAAGCGGATAACGCTCATCTTCCATGGACCAAAGTCAACATAACCTGTGACGTACAATGTAACATGACGTCAAACGCTGAATATCTCTTTCCTTAATCTGTCATCGCGAGAAAGCTTCACGCGAGCACATTCCATTCTTCTCAGTTTGCTCATACTGAGAATGTCGGCGTTTTCCTTTTCGAAATACACGAATGAAATGTAGACTATATACATATGTGCGAAGCTGGGACTTGGAGCTCTTGTTCCTCAGAAAGAAACAATATATTGTCTAATTAGCACTTTGATAATCGCATCTAAATTGCATCGATTCGCACCTCCTGGATACGGTACTTAATATATTGTCTATTTAGCGTAGATTCGCAGATTCAATTTCACACGCCGGCTTCACAATATATTGTCTAAATAGCACTGTGGCAACTGAATTTAAATTTCCCACATTTCCACGTCACCCAGACTTAAATAAAAGTAGATTGGCATATCATTAGGGTTGCAAGCCACAGGCGTGCAAACCTATTGTTATTGCTAATGTGTGATTCCGCCGGATTTTGTGTCAACTGTATCCCGGCTGCTGTTTAAGCGATGAAGTCGAAACTTCACATAAGTATTGGGGAATGTGAGATCTAGTGCATATCAAAAGAAGAAGCTGATTGGTCAGATGGTTCGGCGGCCATCTTGGATTTTTCCTAAAACCTTTCAAGATCTTCTCCTCTGGAACCGCTGGGTCGATTGACTCGAAACTTGGTACACATGCTCAATGGATCTGGGGCTCTCAGATTTGCATTTGAAAATTTGTTCCGTAAAACAAGATGGCCGCCATTGACCAATCAAAATTGTCGGTTTTTCAAATAACGGATTTGGACGGGGAAAGTGGCTACATATATGCACTGCGATATGGCGATCATGAATATGCAAAAATTTTGGTCCTCAGTCACGTGGTTTGGCCACCATCTTGAATTTTGTCAGAAACGGAGCACATCTTGTAGAGCCTATATCTCTGGGACTACGATAGGTACAGCCTTATAGTTTGTAGTATTATATTGTCCAGAAGCAGCTCTTTCAGAAGTGTGTCTACCCTTTTTACGTAGGTTCAATAGTTTCGCCGCTATAGAGGAATCAAAATTGTCAAATTTTCAAATGAAGACATTATTAGGGTTGCAAGCCACAGGCGTGCAAACCTATTGTTATTGCTAATGTGTGATTCCGCCGGATTTTGTGTCAACTGTATCCCGGCCGCTGTTTAACCGATGAAGTCGAAACTTCACATAAGTATTGGGGAATGTGAGATCTAGTGCATATCAAAAGAAGAAGCTGATTGGTCAGATGGTTCGGCGGCCATCTTGGATTTTCCTAAAACCTTTCAAGATCTTCTCCTCTGGAACCGCTTGGTCGATTGACTCGAAACTTGGTACACATGCTCAATGGATCTGGGGCTCTCAGATTTGCATTTGAAAATTTGTTCCGTAAAACAAGATGGCCGCCATTGACCAATCAAAATTGTCGGTTTTTCAAATAACGGATTTGGACGGAGAAAGTGGCTACATATATGCACTGCGATATGGCGATCATGAATATGCAAAAATTTTGGTCCTCAGTCACGTGGTTTGGCCACCATCTTGAATTTTGTCAGAAACGGAGCACATCTTGTAGAGCCTATATCTCAGGGACTACGATAGGTACAGCCTTATAGTTTGTAGTATTATATTGTCCAGAAGCAGCTCTTTCAGAAGTATGTCTACCCTTTTTACGTAGGTTCAATAGTTTCGCCGCTATAGAAGAATCAAAATTGTCAAATTTTCAAATGAAGACATTATTAGGGTTGCAAGCCACAGGCGTGCAAACCTATTGTTATTGCTAATGTGTGATTCCGCCGGATTTTGTGTCAACTGTATCCCGGCCGCTGTTTAACCGATGAAGTCGAAACTTCACATAAGTATTGGGGAATGTGAGATCTAGTGCATATCAAAAGAAGAAGCTGATTGGTCAGATGGTTCGGCGGCCATCTTGGATTTTCCCTAAAACCTTTCAAGATCTTCTCCTCTGGAACCGCTGGGTCGATTGACTCATTTGAAAATTTGTTCCGTAAAACAAGATGGCCGCCATTGACCAATCAAAATTGTCGGTTTTTCAAATAACGGATTTGGACGGGGAAAGTGGCTACATATATGCACTGCGATATGGCGATCATGAATATGCAAACATTTTGGTCCTCAGTCACGTGGTTTGGCCACCATCTTGAATTTTGTCAGAAACGGAGCACATCTTGTAGAGCCTATATCTCTGGGACTACGATAGGTACAGCCTTATAGTTTGTAGTATTATATTGTCCAGAAACAGCTCTTTCAGAAGTGTGTCTACCCTTTTTACGTGGGTTCAATAGTTTCGCCGCTATAGAGGAATCAAAATTGTCAAATTTTCAAATGAAGACATTATTAGGGTTGCAAGCCACAGGCGTGCAAACCTATTGTGATTGCTAATGTGTGATTCCGCCGGATTTTGTGTCAACTGTATCCCGGCCGCTGTTTAACCGATGAAGTCGAAACTTCACATAAGTATTGGGAATGTGAGATCTAGTGCATATCAAAAGAAGAAGCTGATTGGTCAGATGGTTCGGCGGCCATCTTGGATTTTCTCTAAAATCTTTCAAGATCTTTCTCTCTGGAAACCGCTGTCGATTTCTGACTCGTAACTTGGCACACATGCTCAATGGATCTGGGGCTCTCTGTGATTTGGCATTTCTGAAAATTCTGTTGCTCGTAAAAACAAGATGGGTCGCCATTAACCAATCAAAATTGTCGGTTTTTCAAATAACGGATTTGGACGGGAAAAGTGACTACATATATGCACTGCGATATGGCGATCATGAATATGCAAAAAATTTGGTCCTCAGTAACGTGGTTTGGCTACCATCTTGAATTTTGTCAGAAACGGAGCACATCTTGTAGAGCTTATATCTCTGGGACTACGATAGGTACAGCCTTATAGTTTGTAGTATTATATTGTCCAGAAGCAGCTCTTTCAGAAGTGTGTCCGCCCTTTTTACGTAGGTTCAATAGTTTCGCTGCTATAGAGGAATCAAAATTGTCAAATTTTCAAATGAAGACATTATTAGGGTTGCAAGCCACAGGCGTGCAAACCTATTGTTATTGCTAATGTGTGATTCCGCCGGATTTTGTGTCAACTGTATCCCGGCCGCTGTTTAACCAATGAAGTCGAAACTTCACATAAGTATTGGGGAATGTGAGATCTAGTGCATATCAAAAGAAGAAGCTGATTGGTCAGATGGTTCGGCGGCCATCTTGGATTTCTCCTAAAACATTTCCAGATCTTCTCCTCTGGAACCGCTGGGTCGATTGACTCGTAACTTGGTACACATGCTCAATGGATCTGGAGCTCTCAGATTTGCATTTGAAAATTTGCTCCGTAAAACAAGATGGCCGCCATTGACCAATCAAATTTGTCGGTTTTTCAAATAACGGATTTGGACGGGGAAAGTAGCTACATATATGCACTGCGATATGGCGATCATGAATATGCAAAAATTTTGGACCTCAGTCACGTGGTTTGGCCACCATCTTGAATTTTGTCAGAAACGGAGCACATCTTGTAGCGCCTATATCTCTGGGACTACGATAGGTACAGCCTTATAGTTTGTAGTATTATATTGTCCAGAAGCAGCTCTTTCAGAAGTGTGTCCGCCCTTTTTACGTAGGTTCAATAGTTTCGCTGCTATAGAGGAATCAAAATTGTCAAATTTTCAAATGAAGACATTATTAGGGTTGCAAGCCACAGGCGTGCAAACCTATTGTTATTGCTAATGTGTGATTCCGCCGTGATTTTTGGTAGAAGCCGAATCGTATTCCTGGCTGCTGTTTAACTGATGAAGTCGAAACTTCAAGCATAAGTATTGGGGAATGTGAGATCGAGCATATCAAAGAAGAAGCTGATTGGTCAGATGGTTCGGCGGCTACTCTGGGATTTCCTTAACATTTGCAGATCTTCTTCTCTGGAACCACTTGGTCGATTGACTCGAAACTTGGTACACATGCTCAATGGATCTGGGGCTCTCAGATTTGCATTTGAAAATTTGCTCCGTAAAACAAGATGGCCGCCATTGACCAATCAAATTTGTCGGTTTTTCAAATAACGGATTTGGACGGGAAAAGTAGCTACATATATGCACTGCGATATGGCGATCATGAATATGCAAAAATTTTGGTCCTCAGTCACGTGGTTTGGCCACCATCTTGAATTTTGTCAGAAACGGAGCACATCTTGTAGAGCCTATATCTCTGGGACTACGATAGGTACAGCCTTATAGTTTGTAGTATTATATTGTCCAGAAGCAGCCCTTTCAGAAGTGTGTCTACCCTTTTCACGTAGGTTCAATAGTTTCGCCGCTATATATGAACCAAAAATTCGTCACCCCGCACGAAGCACATTAGGGCCGCAAATATGCGCAAACTCATTGTTATTGCTAATGCGATTCGCCGATTTTGTGTCAACTGTATCCCGGCCGCTGTTTAACCGATGAAGTCGAAACTTCACATTAGTATTGGGGAATGTGAGATCTAGTGCATATCAAAAGAAGAAGCTGATTGGCCAGATGGTTCGGCGGCCATCTTGGATTTTCCCTAAAACCTTTCAAGATCTTCTCCTCTGGAACCGCTGGGTCGATTGACTCGAAACTTGGTACACATGATCTATGGATCTAGGGCTCTCAAATTGTGATTTGAAAATTTGCTCTGTAAAACAAAATGGCCGCCATTGACCAATCAAAATTGTTGATTTTTCAAGTAACGGATTTGGACGGGGAAAGTGGCTACATATATGCATTGTGATATGGCGATCACGAATATGCAAAAGTTTTGGTCCTCAGTCACGGTTTGCCACCATCTTGAATTCCTTTGTCAGAAAATGAGCACATCTTTGCAGAGCCTATTATCTTCTGGGACTATCGATAGGTACAGCCTTACAGTTTGCATTACATTGTCCAGAAGCAGCTCTTTTCAGGAAGTGTTTCTACCCTTTACGTGCAGGTTCAAAACAGTTTCAAGCCGCTATAGAGGAATCAAAATTGTCAAAATTTTCAAAATGAAGACATTATTAGGTTGCAGCCACAGGCGTAAAACCTATTGTTATTGCTAATGTGTGATCTGCCGATTTTGTGTCAAATTCGTATCTCTGCTGCTGTTTAAATTGATGAAGTCAGAAACTCACATAAGTATTGGGAATGCGGAGATCGAAAGTATTACTAAAAAGAGTTAAAGCTGATTGGTCAGATGTTCGGCGGCCATCTTGATTTCCCTAAAACCTTCAAGATCTTCCCTTCTGGAAACTGCTGGGTCGATTTGGACTGTAACTTGGTACACATGATCTATGGATCTAGGGCTCTCAAATTATGATTTGAAAATTTGCTCCATAAAACAAAATGGCCGCCATTGACCAATCAAATTTGTCGGTTTTTCAAATAACGGATTTGGACGGGGAAAGTGGCTACATATATGCACTGCGATATGGCGATCACGAATATGCAAAAACTTTGGTCCTGAGTCACGTGGTATGGCCGCCATCTTGAATTTTGTCAGAAACGGAGCACATCTTGTAGAGCCTATATCTCTGGGACTACGATAGGTACAGCCTTATAGTTTGTAGTATTATATTGTCCAGAAGCAGCTCTTTCAGAAGTGCGTCTACCCTTTTTACGCAGGTTCAATAGTTGCCAAGCATAGAGGTGAAATCAAAACTGTCAAACTTTCAAATGAAATACTTATTAGGGATTGCAAGCCACAGGCGTGCAAAACCTTACTGTTATTGCTAATGCGTGACTCTGCCGGATTTGTGTCAACTGCATCTCTGGCCGCTGTTTAACCGATGAAGTCGAAACTTCACATAAGTATTGGGGAATGTGAGATCTAGTGCATATCAAAAGAAGAAGCTGACTGGTCAGATGGTTCGGCGGCCATCTTGGATTTCTCCTAAAACATTTCCAGATCTTCTCCTCTGGAACCGCTGGGTCGATTGACTCGTAACTTGGTACATATGCTCAATGGATCTGGGGCTCTCAGATTTGCATTTAAAAATTTGCTCCGTAAAACAAGATGGCCGCCATTGACCAATCAAATTTGTCGGTTTTTCAAATAACGGATTTGGACGGGGAAAGTAGCTACATATATGCACTGCGATATGGCGATCATGAATATGCAAAAATTTTGGTCCTCAGTCACGTGGTTTGGCCGCCATCTTGAATTTTGTCAAAAACGGAGCACATCTTGTAGAGCCTATATCTCTGGAACTACGATAGGTACAGCCTTGCAGTTTGTTGCATTATATTCTCCACGAGTAGCTCTTTCGGAAATATGCCATCCATTTTTACGTAGCTTCAATACTTTTGCCGCCATAGAGGAATCAAAATTGTCAAATTTTCAAATGAAGACATTCATTAGGGTTGCAAGCTGTCATGCAAGGCGCAAGCCCATTGTTATTACATTGTGTGATCTCGCCGACTTTTACAGCGCCAACTAATCTCGCAGCCGTTGTTCACTGGATGAAAGTCGAAACTTACATATGTATTGAAAACGAGATCTATGCAGACACTGCAATGTTATCGACGGGTCGATACGGTTCGCGCCAGTCCCTTGGATTTCTCTCTCAAACCCTTTCAAGATCTTCCTGGAAACTGCTGGGCCGATTGACTTCGTAACCTGGTACATGCTCAATGGGATCTGGGGCTCTCAGATTTGCATTTGAAAATTCTGCTCGTAAACAAGATTGGCCGCCATTGACCAAATCGTAATTTGTCGGTTTTTCAAATAACGGATTTGGACGGGAAAAGTGGCTACATATATGCACTGCGATATGGCGATCATGAATATGCCAAAATTTTGGTCCTCAGTCACGTGGTTTGGCCACCATCTTGAATTTTGTCAGAAACGGAGCACATCTTGTAGAGCCTATATCTCTGGGACTACAATAGGTACAGCCTTATAGTTTGTAGTATTATATTGTCCAGAAGCAGCTCTTTCAGAAGTGTTTCTACCCTTTTTACGTAGGTTCAATAGTTTCGCCGCTATAGAGGAATCAAAATTGTCAAATTTTCAAATGAAGACATTATTAGGATTGCAAGCCACAGGCGTGCAAACCTATTGTTATTGCTAATGTGTGATTCCGCCGGATTTTGTGTCAACTGTATCCCGGCCGCTGTTTAACCGATGAAGTCAAAACTTCACATAAGTATTGGGGAATGTGAGATCTAGTGCATATCAAAAGAAGAAGCTGATTGGTCAGATGGTTCGGCGGCCATCTTGGATTTCTCCTAAAACATTTCCAGATCTTCTCCTCTGGAACCGCTGGGTCGATTGACTCGTAACTTGGTACACATGCTCAATGGATCTGGGGCTCTCAGATTTGCATTTGAAAATTTGCTCCGTAAAACAAGATGGCCGCCATTGACCAATCAAATTTGTCGGTTTTTCAAATAACGGATTTGGACGGGAAAAGTAGCTACATATATGCACTGCGATATGGCGATCATGAATATGCAAAAATTTTGGTCCTCAGTCACGTGGTTTGGCCACCATCTTGAATTTTGTCAGAAACGGAGCACATCTTGTAGAGCCTATATCTCTGGGACTACGATAGGTACAGCCTTATACTTTGTAGTATTATATTGTCCAGAAGCAGCTCTTTCAGAAGTGTGTGTACCCTTTTTACGTAGGTTCAATAGTTTCGCCGCTATAGAGGAATCAAAATTGTCAAATTTTCAAATGAAGACATTATTAGGGTTGCAAGCCACAGGCGTGCAAACCTATTGTATTGCTAATGTGTGATTCCGCCGGATTTTGTGTCAACTGTATCCCGGCCGCTGTTTAACCGATGAAGTCGAAACTTCACATAAGTATTGGGGAATGTGAGATCTAGTGCATATCAAAAGAAGAAGCTGATTGGTCAGATGGTTCGGCGGCCATCTTGGATTTCCCTAAAACCTTTCAAGATCTTCTCCTCTGGAACCGCTGGGTCGATTGACTCGTAACTTGGTACACATGCTCAATGGATCTGGGGCTCTCAGATTTGCATTTGAAAATTTGCTCCGTAAAACAAGATGGCCGCCATTGACCAATCAAATTTGTCGGTTTTTCAAATAACGGATTTGGACGGGGAAAGTAGCTACATATATGCACTGCGATATGGCGATCATGAATATGCAAAAATTTTGGTCCTCAGTCACGTGGTTTGGCCACCATCTTGAATTTTGTCAGAAACGGAGCACATCTTGTAGAGCCTATATCTCTGGGACTACGATAGGTACAGCCTTATAGTTTGTAGTATTATATTGTCCAGAAGCAGCTCTTTCAGAAGTGTGTCTACCCTTTTTACGTAGGTTCAATAGTTTCGCCGCTATAGAGGAATCAAAATTGTCAAATTTTCAAATGAAGACATTATTAGGGTTGCAAGCCACAGGCGTGCAAACCTATTGTTATTGCTAATGTGTGATTCCGCCGGATTTTGTGTCAACTGTATCCCGGCCGCTGTTTAACCGATGAAGTCGAAACTTCACATAAGTATTGGGGAATGTGAGATCTAGTGCATATCAAAAGAAGAAGCTGATTGGTCAGATGGTTCGGCGGCCATCTTGGATTTCTCCTAAAACCTTTCAAGATCTTCTCCTCTGGAACCGCTGGGTCGATTGACTCGTAACTTGGTACACATGCTCAATGGATCTGGGGCTCTCAGATTTGCATTTGAAAATTTGCTCCGTAAAACAAGATGGCCGCCATTGACCAATCAAATTTGTCGGTTTTTCAAATAACGGATTTGGACGGGGAAAGTAGCTACATATATGCACTGCGATATGGCGATCATGAATATGCAAAAATTTGGTCCTCAGTCACGTGGTTTGGCCACCACTTGAATTTTGTCAGAAACGGAGCACATCTTGTAGAGCCTATATCTCTGGGACTACGATAGGTACAGCCTTATAGTTTGTAGTATTATATTGTCCAGAAGCAGCTCTTTCAGAAGTGTTTCTACCCTTTTTACGTAGGTTCAATAGTTTCGCCGCTATAGAGGAATCAAAATTGTCAAATTTTCAAATGAAGACATTATTAGGATTGCAAGCCACAGGCGTGCAAACCTATTGTTATTGCTAATGTGTGATTCCGCCGGATTTTGTGTCAACTGTATCCCGGCCGCTGTTTAACCGATGAAGTCGAAACTTCACATAAGTATTGGGGAATGTGAGATCTAGTGCATATCAAAAGAAGAAGCTGATTGGTCAGATGGTTCGGCGGCCATCTTGGATTTCTCCTAAAACATTTCCAGATCTTCTCCTCTGGAACCGCTTGGTCGATTGACTCGTAACTTGGTACACATGCTCAATGGATCTGGGGCTCTCAGATTTGCATTTGAAAATTTGTTCTGTAAAACAAGATGGCCGCCATTGACCAATCAAATTTGTCGGTTTTTCAAATAACGGATTTGGACGGGCTACATATATGCACTGCGATATGGCGATCATGAATATGCAAAAATTTTGGTCCTCAGTCACGTGGTTTGGCCACCATCTTGAATTTTGTCAGAAACGGAGCACATCTTGTAGAGCCTATATCTCTGGGACTACGATAGGTACAGCCTTATACTTTGTAGTATTATATTGTCCAGAAGCAGCTCTTTCAGAAGTGTGTCTACCCTTTTTACGTAGGTTCAATAGTTTCGCCGCTATAGAGGAATCAAAATTGTCAAATTTTCAAATGAAGACATTATTAGGGTTGCAAGCCACAGCAAGCCACAGGCGTGCAAACCTATTGTTATTGCTAATGTGTGATTCCGCCGGATTTTGTGTCAACTGTATCCCGGCCGCTGTTTAACCGATGAAGTCGAAACTTCACATAAGTATTGGGGAATGTGAGATCTAGTGCATATCAAAAGAACAAGCTGATTGGTCAGATGGTTCGGCGGCCATCTTGGATTTCCCCTAAAACCTTTCAAGATCTTCTCCTCTGGAACCGCTGGGTCGATTGACTCGTAACTTGGTATACATGCTCAATGGATCTGGGGCTCTCAGATTTGCATTTGAAAATTTGCTCCGTAAAACAAGATGGCCGCCATTGACCAATCAAATTTGTCAGTTTTTCAAATAACGGATTTGGACGGGGAAAGTAGCTACATATATGCACTGCGATATGGCGATCATGAATATGCAAAAAATTTGGTCCTCAGTCACGTGGTTTGGCCACCATCTTGAATTTTGTCAGAAACGGAGCACATCTTGTAGACCCTATATCTCTGGGACTACGATAGGTACAGCCTTATAGTTTGTAGTATTATATTGTCCAGAAGCAGCTCTTTCAGAAGTGTGTCTACCCTTTTTACGTAGGTTCAATAGTTTCGCCGCTATAGAGGAATCAAAATCGTCAAATTTTCAAATGAAGACATTATTAGGGTTGCAAGCCACAGGCGTGCAAACCTATTGTTATTGCTAATGTGTGATTCCGCCGGATTTTGTGTCAACTGTATCCCGGCCGCTGTTCAACCGATGAAGTCGAAACTTCACACTAGTATTGGGGAATGTGAGATCTAGTGCATATCAAAAGAAGAAGCTGATTGGTCAGATGGTTCGGCGGCCATCTTGGATTTTCCCTAAAACCTTTCAAGATCTTCTCCTCTGGAACCGCTTGGTCGATTGACTCGAAACTTGGCACACATGCTCAATGGATCTGGGGCTCTCAGATTTGCATTTGAAAATTTGTTCCGTAAAAAAAGATGGCCGCCATTGACCAATCAAAATTGTCGGTTTTTCAAATAACGGATTTGGACGGGGAAAGTGGCAACATATATGCACTGCAATATGGCGATCACGAATATGCAAAAATTTTGGTCCTCGGTCACGTGGTTTGGCCGCCATCTTGAATTTTGTCAGAAACGGAGCACATCTTGTAGAGCCTATATCTCTGGGACTACGATAGGTACAGCCTTATAGTTTGTAGTATTATATTGTCCAGAAGCAGCTCTTTCAGAAGTGTTTCTACCCTTTTTGCGAGGTTCAATAGTTTCGCCACTTTATAGAGGAATCAAAATTGTCAAATTTTCAAATGAAGACATTATTAGGGTTGCAAGCCACGGGCGTGCAAACCTATTGTTATTACTAATGTGTGATTCCGCCGGATTTTGTGTCAACTGTATCCCGGCCGCTGTTTAGCCGATGAAGTCGAAACTTCACATAAGTATTGGGGAATGTGCACAAAACCTTTCAAGATCTTCTCCTCTGGAACCGCTGGGTCGATTGACTCGTAACTTGAGTACATGCTCAATGGATCTGGGGCTCTCAGATTTGCATTTGAAAATTTGCTCCGTAAAACAGATGGCCCGCCATTGACCAATCAAATTTGTCGGATTTTCAAATAACGGATTTGGACGGGGAAAGTAGCTACATATATGCACTGCGATATGGCGGTCGTGAATATGCAAAAATTTTGGTCCTCAGTCACGTGGTTTGGCCACCATCTTGAATTTTGTCAGAAACGGAGCACATCTTGTAGAGCCTATATCTCTGGGACTACAATAGGTACAGCCTTATAGTTTGTAGTATTATATTGTCCAGAAGCAGCTCTTTCAGAAGTGTTTCTACCCTTTTTACGTAGGTTCAATAGTTTCGCCGCTATAGAGGAATCAAAATTGTCAAATTTTCAAATGAAGACATTATTAGGGTTGCAAGCCACAGCAAGCCACAGGCGTGCAAACCTATTGTTATTGCTAATGTGTGATTCCGCCGGATTTTGTGTCAACTGTATCCCGGCCGCTGTTTAACCGATGAAGTCGAAACTTCACATAAGTATTGGGGAATGTGAGATCTAGTGCATATCAAAAGAAGAAGCTGATTGGTCAGATGGTTCGGCGGCCATCTTGGATTTCTCCTAAAACATTTCCAGATCTTCTCCTCTGGAACCGCTGGGTCGATTGACTCGTAACTTGGTACACATGCTCAATGGATCTGGAGCTCTCAGATTTGCATTTGAAAATTTGCTCCGTAAAACAAGATGGCCGCCATTGACCAATCAAATTTGTCGGTTTTTCAAATAACGGATTTGGACGGGGAAAGTAGCTACATATATGCACTGCGATATGGCGATCATGAATATGCAAAAAATTTGGTCCTCAGTCACGTGGTTTGGCCACCATCTTGAATTTTGTCAGAAACGGAGCACATCTTGTAGAGCCTATATCTCTGGGACTACGATAGGTACAGCCTTATAGTTTGTAGTATTATATTGTCCAGAAGCAGCTCTTTCAGAAGTGTTTCTACCCTTTTTACGTAGGTTCAATAGTTTCGCCGCTATAGAGGAATCAAAATCGTCAAATTTTCAAATATAGACATTATTAGGGTTGCAAGCCACAGGCGTGCAAACCTATTGTTATTGCTAATGTGTGATTCCGCCGGATTTTGTGTCAACTGTATCCCGGCCGCTGTTTAACCGATGAAGTCGAAACTTCACATAAGTATTGGGGAATATGAGATCTAGTGCATATCAAAAGAAGAAGCTGATTGGTCAGATGGTTCGGCGGCCATCTTGGATTTCCTCTAAAACCTTTCAAGATCTTCTCCTCTGGAACCGCTGGGTCGATTGACTCGTAACTTGGTACACATGCTCAATGGATCTGGGGCTCTCAGATTTGCATTTGAAAATTTGCTCCGTAAAACAAGATGGCCGCCATTGACCAATCAAAATTGTCGGTTTTTCAAATAACGGATTTGGACGGGGAAAGTGGCTACATATATGCATTGTGATATGGCGATCACGAATATGCAAAAATTTTGGTCCTCGGTCACGTGCTTTGGCCGCCATCTTGAATTTTGTCAGAAACGGAGCACGCTGTAGAGCCTTATATCTCGTTCACGATAGGTACAGCCTTATAGTTTGTAGTATTATATTGTCCAGAAGCAGCTCTTTTTCAAGAATGTTTTTTTACCCTTTTTACATGAGTTCAATAGTTTCGCCGCTATAGAGGAATCAAAATTGTCAAATTTTCAAATGAAGACATTATTAGGGTTGCAAGCCACAGGCGTGCGAAAAGCCTATTGTTGGCCGCTGTGTGATTCCGCCGGATTTTGTGTCAACTGTATCCCGGCCGCTGTTTAACCGATGAAGTCGAAACTTCACATAAGTATTGGGGAATGTGAGATCTAGTGCATATCAAAGAAGAAGCTGATTGGTCAGATGGTTCGGCGGCCATCTTGGATTTTCCCTAAAACCTTTCAAGATCTTCTCCTCTGGAACCGCTGGGTCGATTGACTCGAAACTTGGTACACATGCTAAATGGATCTGGGGCTCTCAGATTTGCATTTGAAAATTTGTTCCGTAAAACAAGATGGCCGCCATTAACCAATCAAAATTGTCGGTTTTTCAAATAACGGATTTGGACGGGGAAAGTGGCTACATATATGCACTGCGATATGGCGATCATGAATATGGAAAAAATTTGGTCCTCAGTCACGTGGTTTGGCCACCATCTTGAATTTTGTCAGAAACGGAGCACATCTTGTAGAGCCTATATCTCTGGGACTACGATAGGTACAGCCTTATAGTTTGTAGTATTATATTGTCCAGAAGCAGCTCTTTCAGAAGTGTTCTACCCTTTTTACGTAGGTTCAATAGTTTCGCCGCTATAGAGGAATCAAAATTGTCAAATTTTCAAATGAAGACATTATTAGGGTTGCAAGCCACAGGCGTGCAAACCTATTGTTATTGCTAATGTGTGATTCCGCCGGATTTTGTGTCAACTGTATCCCGGCTGCTGTTTAACCGATGAAGTCGAAACTTCACACAAGTATTGGGGAATGTGAGATCTAGTGCATATCAAAAGAAGAAGCTGATTGGTCAGATGGTTCGGCGGCCATCTTGGATTTCCTCTAAAACCTTTCAAGATCTTCTCCTCTGGAACCGCTGGGTCGATTGACTCGTAACTTGGTACACATGCTCAATGGATCTGGGGCTCTCAGATTTGCATTTGAAAATTTGCTCCGTAAAACAAGATGGCCGCCATTGACCAATCAAATTTGTCGGTTTTTCAAATAACGGATTTGGACGGGGAAAGTAGCTACATATATGCACTGCGATATGGCGATCGTGAATATGCAAAAATTTTGGTCCTCAGTCACGTGGTTTGGCCACCATCTTGAATTTTGTCAGAAACGGAGCACATCTTGTAGAGCCTATATCTCTGGGACTACAATAGGTACAGCCTTATAGTTTGTAGTATTATATTGTCCAGAAGCAGCTCTTTCAGAAGTGTTTGTACCCTTTTTACGTAGGTTCAATAGTTTCGCCGCTATAGAGGAATCAAAATTGTCAAATTTTCAAATGAAGACATTATTAGGATTGCAAGCCACAGGCGTGCAAACCTATT
>JAVTVY010051557.1:0-25592 GCA_036873755.1 Hanleya hanleyi | reverse complement strand
GCATTACAGCGCAAGTTGACCTACTTTTTTGTTCCTCCCTGGGGCGTATTTGGGGCGGAACTTTTCGGGGGATTCCCCAGTGGGGGTTTCCCAATGACGATCACGTGATCAAGGCATGTCTAGACTTGTTCTGGGTAACAATAGTTCTGCCATACGGAGGATGGGTACTAGTATTTCAAATAAATTAATTAATTAATTAATTAATTTTAATTAATTACTTGTAAAATGGCGGTGTTTTTAGACGGCGCAAGGGAGCAAACGAGGCGGTGGGGACGTCACGGGGAGAAAAACCCCTCACATTACCCTCAAAAAAACCTCTAAGCCATATAATAGTAATAAACATAATCTATAGGTGTTGTACCATGTTAATAGGATCAGTCTAGCATCTGTACCAACCTAGGGTCGAGTGTTTATTGTCCCGTGTATCTCCGCAAGAAAACAACAAACAAAATGGCGGCTCCAGGATGGTGCGGGGACGCCCTTTCCCCATCACGGCGTCGACCGTAGCGCCATCTGCACACATTGACGCAAGGGAGACAACTCGTGTGGCCCAAGGATATGGAAATAGCCGTGTTGGAGCTAGGGGAGTTACTAATGGGCCGATGGGGTCGAGTGAGGTATCAAAGTGAAGCTTAGGTGAAGGGGCATCTGACGGGTTGGGTGTGGGATTGAAATATCGGCATTGTGCGCATGCGCGGTGGCACAAGGGTATGGAAATAGCCGTGTTGGAGCTAGGGGAGCCCCTAATGGTCGAATGGGGTCGAGTGAGGTATCAAAGTGAAGCCTAGGTGAAGGGGTATTTGCTGGCTGGGTGGGTGCATGTAAAATTTTTCCTGAAAAAAAAATACGGAACACGGACTTTATCGAAAAACCTGGGAAAATGCCTATATGGGGTATGAGGGGTATATAGGTCGCCGGGCTTAACGGGGCTTGTCTATAAACAGAGTTATCTTTCCCTAGTTCCAGGGTGGGTGTATGTAAAAATTTTCCTGAAAAAATACGGAATACGGACTTTATCCTAAATTACGGAAAATGCCTATATGGGGTATGGGAGGTATAGGACCATCCTGGGAAACGTACTTCTATACATTTGCGGTAGGGTTGTGGGGTCTCGTTTTACTCGTCTCGTCATTTAGAACATGATAGGAAGTGTCCTCGTGCGAATCGGTGAAATTTTTGAAAAAAGTCACCGAACCCCATATAGTCCCATACTGAGGGTATAGGATCAATGTTTGTCCCCCTGGGAAACGTACTTCTATACATTTGCGGTAGGGTTGTGGAGTCTCGTTTTACTCGTCTCGTCATTTAGAACATGATAGGAAGTGTCCCCGTGCGAATCGGTGAAATTTTTGAAAAAGTCACCGAGGCCTGGGTAGGCCCATAGGCCACACTGCATGGCTATGGGTGCTAGGGCCATACGGGGTGGACATGTTGGAGTCTAGGTGGAGTCCTACGGTCCAATGGGGTCGAGTGAGGTCTTATTTTGAAGCTCTCGTGGAGGAGCACTTGACTACACTAATGGTTCGTCCGTTCAATAGTCTGCGTGCATGCGCAGTCTGGCCGTAGTATAGAAAACAGGCATTTTGGGTGCTATGTAGGGGTGTGTTTGGGTTAGAGATGAGCTAATCACGGTTCGAATGGGTCGTGTGAGGTGTCAAAGTGAAGCTTGTGTGGGGTAGAGTCAGAATGGTGTGGTTTTGAATGCATGTCGCGTTAATCTGCGCATGCGCTTTTGGTTGTAGTAAGTAAAGCGGCCATTTTGGGGCAGTGAAGGAAGGTATTTGGGGTCGAGATGGGCTATTCACGGTTCGAATGCGTCCTGGAAGGTGTCATCTTGTAGTTCTCGGGGTGTACATTCCGATTTGAGGGATGTTCGCGTCATCTGTGACGTCATCGGTGACGTCATCGGTACGAGTAGTAGCGAAAGTGGCCATTTTCGGGCAGTACATGAAGGTATTTGGGTCGAGATGGGCTATTCACGGTTCGAATGCGTCCTGGAAGGTGTCATCTTGTAGTTCTTGGGTGTACATTCCGATTTGAGGGATGTCCGCGTCATCTGTGACGTCATCGGTGACGTCATCGGTACGAGTAGTAGCGAAAGTGGACATTTTCGGGCAGTACATGAAGGTATTTGGGATCGAGATGTGCTATTCACGGTTCGAATGCGTCCGCGAAGGTGTCATCTTGTAGTTCTCGGGGTGTACATTCCGATTTGAGGGATGTTCGCGTCATCTGTGACGTCATCGGTGACGTCATCGGTACGAGTAGTAGCGAAAGTGGCCATTTTCAAGCAGTACATGAAGGTATTTGGGGTCGAGATGGTGCGGTAGGAATATCATTCTGCGCATGCGCAGACGCAATGCGGAGCTCTCGTCCAATCAGAAGCGAGTATTTCAAATCCGTCACAGAGCTCTCAGCCAATCAGAAGCGAGTATTTTGACCCGGTGCATTATGGGCCATATCCAAGATGGCGGCACGTATGTTCAAGTTGGCGGCACATCCGGTGTCGAAAACTGGCCATTCCGTCTGGATGTGGTCACCTAGTGTCGAAAACTGGTCCTTGTATGGGTCCTGCTAGACGTTTTGACGCCATGATATAGACCGGAGAGAGAGAGAAAACAACAGCAACAAGGATGACACATGAGGGAACAACAACAACAACAAGTTTTTTTTTCATATAGTTTATTTTCCCCTCCATCATAACATACCCACGCTGGGGGAGCTGCGTTGGGTATGTTTACAATTCAAGAAAGACTCTTGTCCAATCAGAGACCGCCATTTGCATCTGTCCTATTCGTTCCTGTCCGTTAGATGTATTCTTGTCCAATGAGAAGTCGCCATTTCAGAGAGTTCCTTCTTCGGTCATGTTCATTCTGAACCGTTTATTCTAATCATCGTCGGCCAGGCCTGGATATTCTTCGGGCAGCATGTCCTGAAACAGTTGTTTGCGCATTCTGATCGCATTTCCAGGGCCTCGGTGGGTGGTAAACCCATATCCTCTTCCAAGTGACGCTTGGTCTTCATGATGGACCTGTGCGTGGGGTCCCCTTTCATTTCAAGCGGTAGTAAGATATACTGTTCATAGATCGCCATGGCTGTTTTCCTGACGCGGGGGCGCATTTGGGTGTACGTCTGTTGTAAATTATCCTCTCCGGCGTCCTCGATCGCTTCAGCGTGAGTATTGATAGCTGCTGTCACAATACGATCCCAGAAGGTAGGTTCTGCCTCACTTTCCTGGGATGAAGGCTGATTCTCTGAGGTCAAGCTCTCCATATCAGTAGATAGACTGTCAGCCATCTTGGATTCGGTATCAGTCGATGCACTCTCATCAATCTCTGTATCAGTATCTGCCTCAACGGGCCCCTCGGCGTCTTCAGTCCCATGTATATTTTTCTGGTGTCGCATCATATCGTAAGTTCTGGTGAACGTGCGTTCACACTCAGAACAAGTATAAGCCATGTTGACGGTTGAACGTCGACTGTGCGTGTTTTGGGAATACGCTCGCTTTTATAGACAGTAACGCCCATCAACGCTTAGCTCAACGCTTCAACGCCCTGCTGAATTAGCTCAGAAGCTCTGATTTCATGGAATTGACACCAATTCATCGAAATGCAGTGACGCCCGTCAACGCCCGTCGTTACGCCTTAACGCTCGTCCCAACGCTTTAACACACTTTCTTAATGCTTTAACGTTGTTTAATGATGCGTTCGAACAAATGTTTCTTTTGTGCTATTGCTCTGACATACGCCGCTTTCCAGTTCATGCCAGAGGTTTTCAACATCGACGCTGTTCTTTCAATTTCCATATGGACTGGGTCCTTATCCAACAATTTCATATGGGTCAGTAAGTCGACATACTGCTGACGTAAAGCCCGTCGTAGTCTGGGTGCCAATCTGCGTTTCGAATACCCTTTGCGTTGAAACTTGTTTCCTGTGGCCTCCAACATCCCGCCCATCTCGGCGTCCATACTTTCTTTGAACAAATCCTTCCATAGCCTCGAGTTCACATTATGTTCTTCAACCTCGGGTTGGGCCTTCACGGTTGGGTGATATTCCAGGACTGATGGTATGAAGCGGGCCCGCTGTATGGGGGTGGGCTTCTGCTGCTGTTCTGCCAGGAGTGCACTCGGCGGATGGTGTAGGGGTATAGGCCGTTGTGGTGATTCCTCGCCGGGTAACAGGTGGGTCGTCAGCCGACGATCTTCGGGGGTATGGGCTTTTAAATCTACGAACAGGTAGCCGTACGGACGAATTGTCGCTTCTGGAAACGCCCACATAAAATGGTCAATGTTCTGAGGATAAATTCGACTACCAAACACACGGATTTGTGCTCTATCAATGGGATTGGAGAACAACACAAAGTATTGGCAGTTCAAGGCAATATCTCTGGACGCCTTCCCTTGAGGAAAGAGATTCTGAGTCAAATAGATGACGGACAGATTTCGATGATGGGACCCTTCGGTGAATAGGTCGGCGATTTTCGAATTGTCCTTGGCCGCACTCATCAGATCATCGAGCACTACCACGTTGGTCTGCTCGGAATCGAAGTAATAGGGTTCGTCTATGTCGTGAGGAATTCCTGGAACAAAGCTCACATTCTGTAGTCGTGCAGTTTCGTAGGCGGGCTGCTATTGGCTATAATACCAAACAACACGTGTCGGAGCTGGGGTTGCCACACCTTCCTCTAAGAACTTCATCACCCAGGACGTCTTTCCACACCCCGTAGGGCCGCTCACCGTCATCGTATAAGGGTGCTCTAATACTGTCGTGTGTGACGTAGGTGTTGATCGTTCCTCGCGCGTACTTTGAATTTGCACGTTATCGGGACTCCGTTCCTTGAGATGGCTTCGCTGTATATGTCTACGTAGATTAAATGGCGTGGAAAATGACTTCGAACACAAGTGACATGCGTAAACCATGGCTCTCATCTCCACGGACACCAGGCGTATAATGAAGCTTTCACAGATGCATGTGTGTTTATATGCAAGAGCTCCGAGCTCGTGGAGCTCGCGGAGCTCCGGAGCTCATGGAACTCGGAGCTCCGGAGCTCCGACGCCACCACCGGGCGTTGACGGGCGTTGCTACAAGAGAACTCGGAGCTCCGGAGGTCACTTCCGCTTCCGTTCACGTGACCGGAACTGACCTTTGACCCCGGCGCGCAAAGGTTTCCACCGCGGTCCGTGGAGATGAGAGCCATGGTTTACGCATGTCACTTGTGTTCGAAGTCATTTTCCACGCCATTTAATCTACGTAGACATATACAGCGAAGCCATCTCAAGGAACGGAGCCCCGATAACGTGCAAATTCAAAGTACGCGCGAGGAACGATCAACACCTACGTCACACACGACAGTATTAGAGCACCCTTATACGATGACGGTGAGCGGCCCTACGGGGTGTGGAAAGACGTCCTGGGTGATGAAGTTCTTAGAGGAAGGTGTGGCAACCCCAGCTCCGACACGTGTTGTTTGGTGTTATAGCCAATGGCAGCCCGCCTACGAAACTGCACGACTACAGAATGTGAGCTTTGTTCCAGGAATTCCTCACGACATAGACGAACCCTATTACTTCGATTCCGAGCAGACCAACGTGGTAGTGCTCGATGATCTGATGAGTGCGGCCAAGGACAATTCGAAAATCGCCGACCTATTCACCAAAGGGTCCCATCATCGAAATCTGTCCGTCATCTATTTGACTCAGAATCTCTTTCCTCAAGGGAAGGCGTCCAGAGATATTGCCTTGAACTGCCAATACTTTGTGTTGTTCTCCAATCTCATTGATAGAGCACAAATCCGTGTGTTTGGTAGTCGAATTTATCCTCAGAACATTGACCATTTTATGTGGGCGTTTCAAGAAGCGACAATTCGTCCGTACGGCTACCTGTTCGTAGATTTAAAAGCCCATACCCCCGAAGATCGTCGGCTGACGACCCACCTGTTACCCGGCGAGGAATCACCACAACGGCCTATACCCCTACACCATCCGCCGAGTGCACTCCTGGCAGAGCAGCAGCAGAAGCCCACCCCCATACAGCGGGCCCGCTTCATACCATCAGTCCTGGAATATCACCCAACCGTGAAGGCCCAACCCGAGGTTGAAGAACATAATGTGAACTCGAGGCTATGGAAGGATTTGTTCAAAGAAAGTATGGACGCCGAGATGGGCGGGATGTTGGAGGCCACAGGAAACAAGTTTCAACGCAAAGGGTATTCGAAAGAGGAAGCTGCAATTTTAGCCCATAACAGATTGGCACCCAGACTACGACGGGCTTTACGTCAGCAGTATGTCGACTTACTGACCCATATGAAATTGTTGGATAAGGACCCAGTCCATATGGAAATTGAAAGAACAGCGTCGATGTTGAAAACCTCGGGCATGAACTGGAAAGCGGCGTATGTCAGAGCAATAGCACAAAAGAAACATTTGTTCGAACGCATCATTAAACGACGTTAAAGCGTTAAGAAAGTGTGTTAAGGCGTTGAGACGGGCGTTAAGGCGTAACGATGGGCGTTGACGGGCGTCACTGCATTTCGATGAATTGGTGTCAATTCCATGAAATCAGAGCTTCTGAGCTAATTCACCAGGGCGTTGAAGCGTTGAGCTAAGCGTTGATGGGCGTTACTGTCTATAAAAGCGAGCGTATTCCCAAAACATGCACAGTCGACGTTCAACCGTCAACATGGCTTATACTTGTTCTGAGTGTGAACGCACGTTCACCAGACATTACGATATGATGCGACACCAGAAAATATACATGGGACTGAAGACGCCGAGGAGCCCGTTGAGGCAGATACTGATACAGAGATTGATGAGAGTGCATCGACTGATACCGAATCCAAGATGGCTGACAGTCTATCTACTGATATGGAGAGCTTGACCTCAGAGAATCAGCCTTCATCCCAGGAAAGTAAGGCAGAACCTACCTTCTGGGATCGTATTGTGACAGCAGCTATCAATACTCACGCTGAAGCGATCGAGGACGCTGGAGAGGATAATTTACAACAGACGTACACCCAAATGCGCCCCCGCATCAGGAAAACAGCCATGGCGATCTATGAACAGTATACCTTACTACCGCTTGAAATGAAAGGGGACCCCACGCACAGGTCCATCATGAAGACTAAGCGTCACTTGGAAGAGGATATGGGTTTACCACCCACAGAGGCCCTGGAAAATGCGATCAGAATGCGCAAACAACTGTTTCAGGACATGCTGCCCGAAGAATATCCAGGCCTGGCCGACGATGATTAGAATAAACGGTTCAGAATGAACATGACCGAAGAAGGAACTCTCTGAAATGGCGACTTCTGATTGGAGAAGAATACATCTAACGGACAGGAACGAATAGGACAGATGCAAATGGCGGTCTCTGATTGGACAAGAGTCTTTCTTGAATTGTAAACATACCCAACGCGGCTCCCCAGCGTGGGTATGTTATGATGGAGGGGAAAATAAACTATATGAAAAAAAACTTGTTGTTGTTGTTGTTCCCTCATGTGTCATCCTTGTTGTTGTTGTTTTCTCTCTCTCCGGTCTATATCATGGCGTCAAAACGTCTAGCAGGACCCATACAAGGACCAGTTTTCGACACTAGGTGACCACATCCTGACGGAATGGCCAGTTTTCGACACCGGATGTGCCGCCATCTTGAACATACGTGCCGCCATCTTGGATATGGCCCATAATGCACCGGGTCAAAATACTCGCTTCTGATTGGCTGAGAGCTCTGTGACGGATTTGAAATACTCGCTTCTGATTGGACAAGAGCTCCGCATTGCGTCTGCGCATGCGCAGAATGATATTCCTACCGCACCATCTCGACCCCAAATACCTTCATGTACTGCCCGAAAATGTCCACTTTCGCTACTATTCGTACCGATGACGTCACCGACGACGTCACAGATGACGCGAACATCCCTCAAATCGGAATGTACACCCCGAGAACTACAAGATGACACCTTCGAGGACGCATTCGAACCGTGAATAGCCCATCTCGATCCCAAATACCTTCATGTACTGCCTGAAAATGTCCACTTTCGCTACTACTCGTACCGATGACGTCACCGATGACGTCACAGATGACGCGAACATCCCTCAAATCGGAATGTACACTCCGAGAACTACAAGATGACACCTTCCAGGACGCATTTGAACCGTGAGTAGCCCATCTCGACCCCAAATACCTTCATGTACCGCCCGAAAATGTCCACTTTCGCTACTACTCGTACCGATGACGTCACCGATGACGTCACAGATGACGCGAACATCCCTCAAATCGGAATGTACACCCCGAGAACTACAAGATGACACCTTCCAGGACGCATTTGAACCGTGAATAGCCCATCTCGACCCCAAATACCTTCCTTCACTGCCCCAAAATGGCCACTTTACTTACTACAACCAACTGCGCATGCGCAGATTAACGCGACATGCATTCAAAAACACACCATTCTGACTCTACCCCACACAAGCTTCACTTTGACACCTCACACGACCCATTCGAACCGAGATTAGCTCATCTCTAACCCAAACACACCCCTACATAGCACCCAAAATGCCTGTTTTCTATACTACGGCCAGATTGCGCATGCGCAGACTATTGAACACGGACGAACCATTAGTGTAGTCAAGTGCTCCTCCACGAGAGCTTCAAAATAAGACCTCACTCGACCCCATTGGACCATTAGGGACTCACCAGACTCCAACATGTCCACCCTGTATGGCCCTATACACCCATAGCCATGCAGTATAGGCCTATGGGCCTACCCAGGCCTCGGTGACTTTTTTCAAAAATTTCACCGATTCGCACGGGGACACTTCCTATCATGTTCTAAATGACGAGACGAGTAAAACGAGACCCCACAACCCTACCGCAAATGTATAGAAGTACGTTTCCCAGGGGGGACAAACATCGAACCTATACCCCAGTATGGGACTATATGGGGCTCGGTGACTTTTTTCAAAAATTTCACCGATTCGCACGGGGACACTTCCTATCATGTTCTAAATGACGAGACGAGTAAAACGAAACCCCACAACCCTACCGCAAATGTATAGAAGTACGTTTCCCAGGGGACAAACATCGATCCTATACCCTCAGTATGGGACTATATGAGGCTATATCGTACTTTTTCAAAAATTTCACCGATTCGCACGGGGACACTTCCTATCATGTTCTAAATGACGAGACGAGTAAAACGAGACCCCACAACCCTACCGCAAATGTATAGAAGTACGTTTCCCAGGATGGTCCTATACCTCCCATACCCCATATAGGCATTTTCCCGTAATTTAGGATAAAGTCCGTATTCCGTATTTTTTCAGGAAAATTTTTACATACACCCACCCTGGAACTAGGGGGAGATAACTCTATTGATAGACAAGCCCCGTTAAGCCCGGCGACCTATATACCCCTCATACCCCATATAGGCATTTTCCCAGGTTTTTCGATAAAGTCCGTGTTCCGTATTTTTTTTTTCAGGAAAAATTTTACATGCACCCACCCAGCCAGCAAATACCCCTTCACCTAGGCTTCACTTTGATACCTCACTCGACCCCATTGGACCATTATTGGCTTCGCTAGCTCCAAAACGGCTATTTTCATACCCTTCGGCCACCGCGCATGCGCAGAATGACGCTAGTTCAACCCCACACCCAGCCCATTACATGCCCCTTCACATAGGCTTCACATTGATACCTCACTCGACCCCACTGGACCAGTAGTCACTCCCCTAGCTCCAACACGGCTATTTCCATATCCTTGGGCCACACGAGTTGTCTCCCTTGCGTCAATGTGTGCAGATGGCGCTACGGTCGACGCCGTGATGGGAAAAGGGCGTCCCCGCACCATCCTGGAGCCGCCATTTTGTTTGTTGTTTTCTTGCGGAGATACACGGGACAATAAACACTCGACCCTAGGGTGGTACAGATGCTAGACTGATCCTATTAACATGGTACAGCACCTATAGATTATGTTTATTATTATTATATGGCTTAGAGGTTTTTTTGAGGGTAATGTGAGGGTTTTTTCTCCCCGTGACGTCCCCACCGCCTCGTTTGCTCCCTTGCGCCGTCTAAAAACACCGCCATTTTACAAGTAATTAATTAAAATTAATTAATTAATTAATTAATTTATTTGAAATACTAGTACCCATCCTCCGTATGGCAGAACTATTGTTACCCAGAACAAGTCTAGACATGCCTTGATCACGTGATCGTCATTGGGAAACCCCCACTGGGGAATCCCCCGAAAAGTTCCGCCCCAAATACGCCCCAGGGAGGAACAAAAAAGTAGGTCAAGTTGCGCTGTAATGCTGTTATACTACTACTGTCATTCCTGTCATTATTCACCAAGCTTCACAAATGAGGACATATTTAATTGCATTTTGTTGTAAATATGATGCCTTTCAATAAAAAAAACTTTATACAAATCTGATCTATACCTCCCGTACTCATATTCATTGTATTAGTGGATGTACGTGTACATGTATTTACTTCGAGTATATCTCGTCAGTTTGTAAGGAACAGTTCAAACGTTTTTCTATTGAATCTTTATAAGAATTTCAAAGTATTGATGCAGATAAACACCGATATGAATACTGAAGCGAGTACCTACCGGTCATGGCATAGCTTACGAACAAAAACACGAACAAACTGTTCTGTTCTAATACAACAAATTGTTCGTAGTGTGAGTTGGGCTTAAAGCTATGTTCGTAAGGTATAATCATTCTCATAATCTGTTAATGTTTGTATCACGGATTCATTATCAATGTTTTGCATTAGATGATATAAATATGTTCATCTTACCACAAAATGCAAATGTGTTTTTATTCGTAGGTGAGAATAACAAGCGTTTTACAAATTGTCACATCCAGTCTTGTATTAGACACTTATTTTTGTATTTATATATACGAAAATATATACGGTACACTACACTGTCCCGTCACTGGTGGGAGTTAAGAATACATTGCACATTGACTGTGTTGTTATTTAATCTTCTTGCTTCTTCCAATATGGTTGCTTTTATTGCAAATTCAGATGGCTTGTCAGCAAAATGCTATGTGATCTTTTCAAGCAACAGAGTACAATTTTTGTCACAGGCTTATAGTTTGAACATGAGGCTAACAGTGGGACATGATGTTGGAATCCATATAATATTTGGTGTCTGTAAAGAGACAACAAATGGGTCAACATCCTAAGAACAGATTAAACGTTGTGACGTGAATATGACGTCTTAACATTCAAGTATCCACGATAACATACATTCATGTTTGCCCCTCGAATTGTCATTATCAATGAATAGCTTATAGGAAATACACATGATCTTTTGCTCAATTTTGGAAATGCATTACCAATGACCGGAGATAGGAAAACTAGGTCGGAAAAAGGTAAAAAAAGAGAAGAAAAATAAACAATAATAATAAAAAAACAGCGGCCATTCTCACAATCCGAATGGGAACAATTGATCTAAAAAAAAACACAATATTACTAAGAACAAAGAGCACAATCTGCTCTTTGCATGGAAAACTAAACTTACGCAATGCAAATGACGACCAAGCCTCGTTTTCATGTATATTACCCGGATAAGTGCAGCGCCATCTATAAAACGATAACCGAAATTGCAGCACATTCTATATACAACTTGTTTCTAGAATGTTAACAGTTGAAGTCTCGCTCGAACCAAGATGTCTTTCAGGTTAGGCAAATGTTTATAACAAGTTCAAACTGGTAGAATTAATTCAAAAAGTTGGAAATTAAGAGTTTCGTGTTCAGGATAAATAAAACAATTTGGCTTGCATTTGGTGAGTATTTTAACATCAACGGAAGAAATTTTAGGATGATGTTGGAATGGCAAGCCGTTTATTTATTCTTATATTAAAGAGGTAATAGCGTCAATTGAAAAATATCCAGCAAATAACATATTTTGCTAAAAGATATTTAGTAGTTGAGATCAACTACAGTGAATGTTTTTCTGTGACTTCAATTTTCAATATCACATGCATCGAAATCACCAACCTGACATTCTCGAAAAACCTGACAGCAACTGCACTTGGCTCCAGTGCCTGAGATGACGTTGCAAAACGTGCATTGGCATTCTTGGCGTGACGCTTTGCAACGCCTTAAGGTGGCTCCCTGGTTTAGATGCAAAGTCATGTCATTTTTCTCATATTTTTTGTATAGCTCAAGAAGTCCATCCTATATCAGAAAATGATATAAAAATTGGGGCATAGCGTATTACTTTTTTCTAATTTTCAGTTTATATAACGTGTACCTGTGGCAAATTGGTACAATGTGATTACTATGTAAAACACCCAGTACTTGACACATAATTGTTTTCAGAATATCCAAAAGTCATGTCAATTTCTCATTTTTTGACTATGTACTCCTTGAAGTATCAAACATTTATGGATAATGTTTCTGTTTGTAACTAAGTCAAACCTGCTTTTAATTAATGCCTTTAATCCCTTATTAATTGCACAATCAAACGTAGAAAACGGAAGTTTAAAAGAAAAAGTTAACTCCCCTAGGAGAGAGTTGTCCGCCCCTAGGAGAGCTCTTCACTCAATTCCAGCGTGGCCACTATATAGGCGACTGTAGCCTTATTCCTATCCTCTTTCTCAAACCGAGACCAGTAGTGAAACAAGGCCGCGGTACGAGGGGACGGAAGGGTGGGCACATTAAATTAAAAGCAGGTTTGACTTAGTTACAAACAGAAACATTATCCATAAATGTTTGATGTTTGCTACCTAAGTCTTAAACCTGCTTTTAATTAATGCCCTAGTACCAACATACGGAGGTGGGAACCTCGGTCTTGTAGTATATCAAAGTAGGCTAAGTGACCGCTGGAATGACACAGAAACATGGGCATAGCATGAACAATCCATAATCAACAAAAAGGTTAAACATGTGAATAAGATACTGATGTACTTATCTTTGATTGTTCACAGCCATGTAGCTGTGTTTGTGGTGTGGAAATTATTAGTTTCCCCCGAGAGAGTACCTCAGCGTATAGGTTATTGGTCTACTCGGGAAGCCGTCTATACCAAGAGAGGACCTCAGCGTACAGGTTATTGGTCTACTTGGAAAGGCTTATTTATCTTGGCTGTTCCTAAGACCGGGTGAGGCAGAACTGGTCCGGGCCTAGTGATCGCCAAGTCACACCACTCTCAGTCCACAATCGTCTTCCATCCAACCAGCATTTTAGGGAGTTGAGTGCAGAAGACGGCGCTGAGATCATTGAGAAGGACGTCAGATTCAACCTGAAGGACACAATCAAAAACCGCAGTTAAGGTAAAGATCACACTCACCATGGATACATACATCTTAGGGTGATGATACAGTGTCTGACATCTCTTTAGAGGATCCAAGGTCGTCCATCTGACTTATTTCTTCCTTCAATATGAGATCAATCAATTGTGGACCAATAATATGAATGTGATGAGATGATACAGCAATTTGTAGATTTGCTGTGATGATTCAAAATGCCGCCCCCCCCCCCCCCTTTTTTGAAATTTTAGCTGACCACGTGCTGGGCAGCCATGAACGGCCCAAGCATGGTCATCCCATCTGACTGGACTGACATCTCTCAGACAGAAAATGGTGAACGTGGAGTTCGCCGTCCAGACCCAAGACTGGACAATGTCAAGGAGGGGCAGGCTCTTTCATAAATCTCAACAAAAGAAACCTGGCCGGTAACGCAGAGGGTAACAATGGAGTAGTAATGGAAGATACTAATCTAACCTATCTTCTGAGTGTCTACCCAAGTAGCTGGGATGACACAGATAAGGGAATAACTTGAGACAAGCAACAAGAAAAACCCTGGTTAGAAATCGAAAAGGGCAAATCATGAATATGATACAAATATACTTATTCTTGAGTGCCTCCATCCATGCAGCTGTGCTCGTGGTGTGATATGTCAAACTCTACCAAGAAATCAGAATCCTCTCCCACTCGGGTTGTTAGGTCTTCTTGGTCTTAGAGGACGCCAAGCCACGTCATACTCAGTCCACCAACGACTTACGTCCAACTTGTCTTGTGAGTTGAGCGTAGGAAACACAGCTGAGATCATCCAGAAGGTAGTCAGTTCAAGCTGAAAGACACAAGTAAAACCGTAGTTTAAGGAAAAGCTAAAACTCTCAAAGCGTCAGACATTTTAGATTGATGATTAGAGAGTCCATGGTTGTCTATCAGACTAATTCCTTCCTTCAAGACAATCATGATGAAAAGCAAGATGGCCGTCTTGCTGCAATGGTGACAAATTTCGCCCCCTCCCCACACTATCTGACTGCACTGACATATCATACAGATAGAAATTTGTGAACGTGGAGTTTGCTGTCCAGACACAAGACTGGATAATGTCATGAAGGGACAAGTTCTTCCATAAAGGCCATGTGTAGTGATGGCCACATAGAAGAAGCAAAAAACAGTAGTGGGGGCGTCAATGGAATATCTACCTTCTGCCCATTGGAAAGACTAATTTATGGTCTTAAACAACTGCACGGCTTATTTAAATATGAAGCCTTGCTGACAGGGAAAGGGACATGATAACCGTAGCCGAGAATCGTGAACGGAACCGGAACGAGTAAGATAGTGGCGGATGGTTTGAACAGGACAAAACCGAAGATCGTCCTCCAGGAAATAGAAGATCTTTCAAGAACCTGAAGTTCAGACACTCTGGACGCCAAAGAAACGCCGCCACCCGATATCCCATTCCGGTAACAGTTGGCGAGTACAACGCGACTGTAATGCTAAGGCGCGAATCAGCTCAGAGACATTATCAATAAGGCTAATGTTGGTAAGTAAAACGTAACCCCAAGCCAGAGCAGAACGATAGCCTCCCCTGGTGCTCATATGAGACTTCCT
This sequence comes from Hanleya hanleyi, assembly GCA_036873755.1. Lineage (NCBI taxonomy): Eukaryota > Metazoa > Mollusca > Polyplacophora > Lepidopleurida > Hanleyidae > Hanleya > Hanleya hanleyi. Next base: position 10,732 of record JAVTVY010051557.1, on the reverse strand, counting down.
TCCTAAGTTGAAGGAGGAAGTCAATTACGAGGGAAATAGAGTCGGGAATGGTATCACGACCTCGGCACCAGGACAAATAATCCGCTGTAGAGACCGAACCCGAACAACGAACTCAGTGAGTAAGGTCCCACATATAACCAACAACCCCAAGGTTGAATGACAGAACCATAATGTCAAAGCCTAATCATTGGTGTAACGGTCTATACAGGAATAAGGTACTTAAAGGAGAAAGTCGGAAAAACTGTCTCCCAAGTACACCACAAAAAAACGTTGTGTCGCTTAAGCACAATCCTAAGGTAAATGGATCTCAACACAACGTTTGTGTGTAAAATCAACATGAATCTGTGTTAATACAACACTGCTGAATTCAATTAAAGATGACTAGTCAGCCATTCACAATCCCGCCGTCGTCCTCAGAGAATATCCACGTCCATAATCCAAAGACCTATACCATATAACAGAATTAGACCAAATACTGTTGAATCGAATACAAATTTTGATATTCTGAACTCCAGACTGGAAACAACAAGGTCTGAACAGAATTCTCTTCGTAGAGTAACGACGAAGCTAAGTAAATCACAATGTGAAAAACCCGAGGGGAATTGATACCAGTGGAAGATTAGAGACCTTTAGTTACAAGTTTTTTGCACAACTTGTAACTTCGAACGTGTAATAATGCGAATGACGTCATCACTTCTTGGGAAGGTCCTGAAGTCGCCGGCAGGTGGCTACACGTATCCAACGTCAAGCAGACGATTTACACGTTGGCTGAAAACTTGTAAGTTTTACCAGTTTATTTCAACTCGACAGTAAGATACCTACACGTTTAGTGTATACCTGCTATGCGTTGAGTTATTAATCTTTTGTTCTCAATGATTTTTGGTGGAGGACGGCGAATATTTTCAGTAAAACCACAGTTTTGTTACGAGCACCTGTGACAACAACAACATGCATGTTAAAGCATAGGCCAAGGGATGAGTTCGTCGATCCAAACTTGCGCCTGGTACCAAGAGCTGTTCTCAATCAAATTCTGGCAAATTAGAGACATTGTAATTTAGATAATGTGTTACTGATCGGAGTAGAGAGGCAGGATATAGCTATAACCCAGAAACTCTGACTGTGACAGCTGGGGGGGGGGGGTTATATGCCCATGCCTTTAATTTTTGTAGGGTATTTGATGTTTTCTATCTAAGTGAGTGAGTGAGTGGGTGGAGGTGAGGGGATTTATGTGAGGGAAGAGAGGAGGAGGGGGAAATGGCTCCCAGTTATAGTGCATTCTGTGGGAAATGCTTTGGAAATTCAGTTTGTGAGCTCGCCAGTGAATACATCCTCTCTCTATAGGCTCTTAACTGGAATTTTGAGAATAAGGGCCAATTCCATATTTTAGAGTGTCTGGTTTAGTGTGCATCTCTATGTCCATCATGCTAAATGGAAGAAATATAGTTTCATTTTGAAATAGCCTGGAGACAGCCTCCCTCTTCCTTCAACCCCTTATTTTGAGCATGTAATATGTATATCGTCAAATCCCAAATAGTTACCAAATTATGCTAACATTCTACAATCATCAATTCGGTGATATTTTAAATCCTGTTATTTTCAGCAGAATTATGGCAACAATTCAATCAAGAAAAACCCCATTCCGATTCAAACCGGCAGATGACTAATCCTTTCATTAGTGGTACAGAGGGTTGGCGTACAGTCGCAGAGAAATGTGTTCATATGGGTGTTGATGCCAGGAGGGCAAGGCAAAGAACCACAACTCTTATGACGCAATTCAGGAGACTAGAAAGGGAACTTGTGTCGAGGTAATAGTCTGCTTTTTTCTTTAGTGTAGAAGAAATATCTTGATTGATGGAACAGGGTTGGGGGGTATTGATTGGTCACCATAATTGACATGCAAAAATATAATATAATTTCATATATTGTCCTTGACATAGCTATATCTCAGAAATTGATGCTGCCACCCTAGCTTGGTGGGAGTGCATTGAATATTCTTGAAGCTGTCTGTATGAATTAGTACTAATTATAAAATGAAATTAATATTGGAGGTTGGGGGGGGGGGGGGGGGGTAGTCACCCATTCATCATATAGATAATCACAATTGTAATATATTCCAATTGTCTCGGAATTTGAAACATAGCTGATAGGCAATAGAGAAAAATAGCCATAAAAATTTATTGTGTTTTATACCACATTTCAGTGGAGGATATAGGTGGGAAATTGTGAATTGTGGTATCAAAGCATCAAAACAATTAATTATTTTCTGGTGACCACTGTCTCATTGGTTGGGTCATTTGAGGACCTATTTGGTTAATTTCATTTTTGGTTGATTTCATTGGTTAAAACATTACTCACTGCATAGTATGTCCCACTAACTGACTATCATTTAATGTTGCCGAAAACTTATATAAGCTTATACATACCCTTGGTAACCTGTTGTAAACTACCATTCCTGACAATGACATGAGTAAATTTATGTCTAAATCCTGATTTACAAAATGCTTTTCGCTAATATTTAAATCTCCTGATTTACTGAATTGTAGAAGTTAAAATATTTTGTCTTTCTATATCCTTACGGATCAGGTAATGAAGAAGAGTACAACGAAAAATCCGTTCTTCTGCAAGAAATCAGTGATTTAATGAGTGAGAGTGAAAACCAGAAACAGGGAGGCGCTGAAAAGAAGAAAAAAAAGGATGAAGAAACAAGAGAAAAGGCCTTAGAGATCAGAGAGCAGGCTTTACAGGGGGTTAAAACCAAATGTGAGCAAATATTTGTTGCTGTTTAGCTGATTACCTGATATGTATAAGGTTCTGTGGAAAGCATGTGTTTCGCTATACATGCATGTAAATGGATAAAAATATTTAATTCCCAACTCACTACTTCAGTTTGACACTGCGGATGCACAAATCAAACACTGTATATGAAGTTACCATCCATTTTGCAGTTACAGATGTTGGCAGATCAGCAATCATGTCTATTCTATAGGCTATTTTACAAAGTTCATGCACCAATTCTCCCCTGGTTGGCCTGTGATGATATAGTTTTGTTTGTGTTTTCAAACCGTCCACAAACTGCAGAAGTGTTGACTGCTATTATCAGATTTATACTAGAAATTTACATTTTTGTTTAGAGAATTTAATCTTTGCCTACTTCTTCATGATTTTCAGCTGCCACAACTCAAGAAGTTAAATCCACCAAAAAGAAAACAGCATTAACAGACAGTTTGCTGGAGTTCTTGACTGAAAAGAGAGATGCGAAGTCCAAGATAAAGGAAGAGGAGATCAGTGAGAGAAGAGAAGAACTGGAATTTCAGAAGGAAAAATTGTCACTGGAGAGGGACAGGTTTGAGGCAGAGCGAATAGAAAAGGGAGAAAGAGTGAGACAGGAACGACAAGAACGTATGACTTTTCTGGACATTTTGAGAAGTCTACAAAATTAGTGTAAAAACATATTTCAGCGACATTTACTACGTAGTTACTGTTGGAGTTTGAGTTCACCTTTTTCTGACAGACCAAACATAAACTTTAGGAACCAGAGTTTATGTGATGTAATTTGATGTGAAAATGAAATGATATTCGTCTCTTCGAAATGTATATTGAATTGATACATTCTCATTTTTCAGAGATAGACTATTGGTAGATGTAAAAAACAGATTCCTTATTTCAGACATTTGTTTGAGGTAACTGTGATATATATTGCAGCCTAATCTGGGCCGGTGAACAAGCATTTGAAGTGTGTTAGTATTCTAGCTCATCACCGACCAATGAAAGCGCTCGTTACATAGATGTAGTACTTCACTTACATACACTCTCAACACTGAATTGTTTCACATCAATACAGATGTCTATGTCTGCCCATCAGATTCCATTTCATATTTCATGAAATACAGTTTACAAACGATTTACAATGTTAAGTGTTCTTTATTCTTTTTCCACAATAGAGTGTAAACGTGGCGTTCATGCATACCAAAATGGCATACACATGTGAGACAGTGTCCATATAATAACCTGCACCATCCACTTAGTATTTTCGAAACTAAATTCGGTGCATTTAAACGCCAATTCGAATGCTGTGTCGAACTCTACCAAAAGCAACAGTAATAGACGTTTCAAGTTACAAGTTGTTCGTTATAAATTCAAACTAAACTAAAAACACCTAACTTGTAACTTGTAACTTATAGCTACAAGTTACAAGTTATAAGTTTGTCAGAAAACTTGTAACTAAAGGTCTCTAATGACGCCAAACGAACGGACTTCCCCTCCGCCGACGACCGACGATGGAGAAACAAAGGAAGTGCCGATGAATGGACATAAAATTATATGCATCTAGCAAATGAAGAAATGACGTAACAACGGCGTTATGGCGTACTGGAAACGACTAACCGATGAAATAGGACGACGCACAGGTGTAGGAGAGACACATGACGGTGTAAAGCGTAATGTGAAAAAAGCGTGAAAAACGTTGTGTATAATACACAACGTAGAGATTTCCCATTCACAATAACTTAATGAATATACATGCTCATAACGGAGCAGAATACAAACTTATAAAAGTACACGACGTAACAGAACGGCGTTGCAAACAGTAACCCCGTAGTCGATTGTAATAAATTTCCTTCTCTTTAAAGAGATGAACATATTAAATGTCTGTAGCATTAATCACCAAATGTAAGCTCAATGAGATAACTGAGATTAATGGATCTTGTGTCAGTGAACATGAGTAACGTGTCATTGAACATGGTTACATTATGACCTCTCCCGATGTAATCTGTCTCCTGTATTTGAAATTCCGTCCGGAGTTTCATATGGAGAGGATATTAAACATTTACAACAATGTTACTATAATAACCAAATAGTGACACAACCGACATCCAGATCAAGGATTTTTTCCAGGAAATCAACTTTTTTGAAACAATCTATAATCAACAAATGAAACCTTGGTCATCAACATAAAAAGGTTAAACATGTGAATAAGATACTGATGTACTTATCTTAGATTGTTCACAGCCATGTAGCTGTGCTTGTGGTGTGGAAATTATTAGTTTCCCCCCGAGAGAGTACCTCAGCGTACAGGTTATTGGTCTACTCGGGAAGCCGTCTATACCAAGAGAGAACCTCAACCACTCGGGACATACGGTCTACTTGGAAAGGCTTATTTATCTTGGCTGTTCCTAAGACCGGGTGAAGCAGAACTGGTCCGGGCCTAGCGATCGCCAAGTCACACCACTCTCAGTCCACAATCGTCTTCCGTCCAACTTGCTTCTTGGGAGTTGAGCGCAGAAGACGGAGCTGAGAACAAAGAGAGGAAAAACATTTAAAGTCTCTCGCCGGCAGGAAAGTGAGGTTATTCAAAATTTACAAATTGAAATGACCTAACACGAACAAAATGTCGAGAAGAGGAACAACAGCAAGAACAATACTAAAAAGCAGTTCGATGCTCTAGTAAACTGTACCGGTAATACACATGCTGGGACGAATATACTCGTCCCAGATACTTGGTAGAAAGAAACCATAGAAGACTTCACGACTTACGTGTCAATAGGCTTGTATCCTTGGCCGGTCAACAAACAATCCCACCACGCTAGTAATTTTAAAATTTTCTCATAGTGAAGAAATTAAAATTAGTGCATAACTCCATCTGAATTATACGCAAAATACAGTATACAGATGGAACCAGTTTGGTGAGAAACAAACAAATCACATGTATAAACCAATTTGTATACCAAGGCATAATACAGTTTCATAATAAACAGTGGGTAATCGGATTAAATACTCACGATAACCAACACGAGATCCCTTTGTAGATCGCACCCTAATCACAAAGAGATCAGCAAGGACGCTTATTAAAATACAACAAACAGTCGTAGCATTGAAGTCCCGCAATATCCATTACGTTATTATTATAGCATCGTTTATAAAGAGTTGAGTTGTGGTTACGTACACAAAAACAACAAACACATAAACATGAGAGGTAGAATAAAACCCCATAAGTTCTCTCTTGAAGACAGGATATCAAAATTACATAATAATAGTTGATATAACAAGAGATTACCTTCTTGGCAGGACCAAAGAATTGAATGCATGAAAGTAACGAACTACCAAGTCCGAAACAACAATAACCCCATGGAACAATGACGGACGGCTTATAAAGAATCGTATTTCCCCGGCAGGGGAAAAACGAACCTCCCGCGTCAAACCAGGGTCGTACTCACACTCTTGGTAAGGATTTATACAACAATTTAATGGATAAAATCATGACGAAACAAAAACCTGTTCGTTCAGAGTACAACACAATAGGCTCACATACCGACCGCGGAATGTTGGGAGCCAATAAAAGCCCACAATAAACACACCGGGTCGCAACACAAAGTTTGCGACGTATTTCCCGGGGGACTGTGTCATTAGATACACATGAGAATTTCATAATGACTTCTAGAATAACATCGTCAGACGAACATTTCAAGAGAATTTAAAATCTCCGCCAAAAACCAATATTTAGCGACGTACGTCGGAAAATACTAAATACGTCCGACTCAAAGAAGTCCAACATTCGCCCCAACAAATAGATCGGGAACGGAATTAAATAAACTATGTAGATTTAACCGTTTATTTGTTTTCTTCCTTCAAGAAGATACATGTGGTGAACCGATAGGTAAAGGAGAAATAACCTGGGGTGAAGGTTCCTTTTGTTCGACGGGAACAATAGACTGGCCAGGCTTGACCGACCGGGCCTTTGTTGAGCGTAACAAAGGAACTGGATTTGGATCGACCCTAGACAATGAAACTCCGAACCGGGTCAAACTGTCTAGCAACCTGGAATTATCATCGTGTAGGACGGTACCGCTTGGTGGTATACAAACTGACACGGGAGACTCTGGGTCTTGACCAGCTCGGTCAAGAACTTCATTACATTTCATATCATTGACCAAAGAAAATTTCTAAGACCCGTCTGTCGATCTCCGACAAAGACGGGTCATCACAAGCATGTAACAGAAAAACCCGACGGGCCTGGGCATAATTCTTCCAGGCCGCCGGATTCCATAATACCCATTCCGCGCACGTGGACGCCAGGTAACATAAATGTTTACAAGACAAACAAGCCGTATGAGCGTCTAAAGGGGATAAATTTTTCCCGCACGTACGACAAGGAATACCAGTCGGAACTTCAGACATAATAATACAGTAAGTAAGTTCCGAATGAATAACAAAAACAAGACTTGATAAAGGATATTACACCAGCGAGACAACAACAACCAATGTTGTAAGATTGCCTCTGAATACTTCCCTAGATGTGCACTGCTCGAGCAAACAAGAGAAAGAGGATAGGAATAAGGCTACAGTCGCCTATATAGTGGCCACGCTGGAATTGAGTGAAGAGCTCTCCTAGGGGCGGACAACTCTCTCCTAGGGGAGTTAACTTTTTCTTTTAAACTTCCGTTTTCTACGTTTGATTGTGCAATTAATAAGGGATTAAAGGCATTAATTAAAAGCAGGTTTAAGACTTAGGTAGCAAACATGTTGTTTTTTAATAACTCAAATATAAGGTAGATCGCCATCCAAAAAAGGGCATGAATAGGGCTCCGAATCTATTTACTCCCACACTTTTTCCAGCCATTTTGCATGAAGTCGCAACAATGCAACGTCATGACGTCGACAAATGCCACGCCAACAAAGAGTTTGCCATTCGACGTCATGACGTCACAAGGGATGCTTAGTAAACGCAGCAAGTCACAGTATCTCATTCTATCCATTCGCGCACAAGAGTACGATTACAAGGGAGGTAATTGCTATGCGCAAAAAGCTGCGCAGAACAGCCATTCTTGTAACCAGGGAGTCACCTTAAACTATCTTAGAACTTTTATTGCACTGTGACGGCTTCTAACGTGACGTCATAGACACCAAGTCATGTTATCCGACGTCGTCTCTGTAATTTCCCATTTTCATCTTGTTCACTAGACTGAATTGAAGAATCTAATAATATTGGTCTCTGTACAAAATATAAGACTTCGCGACTTCGAAAGCCTTTATAAACTCATGCAGGTGGTCATGATGTTCAGTTTATATACCCGAACAATTGAAATCACGCTTCTACCTCTTTAATCTTTCTCATTTATCGAGATGAATATCCTCGCTTATTCGGGCTGGAATACGGCATGCTGCGTAGAGTCGCAATCATTGTATAACAAATTCGGCGAAATCTCAAAAACTGAAATTTGACTACGCCAGGAAAAGTGCATTGAAGATGGATCGACCTATGATGCAGGAGCTGGTGGCTATTGGTTGGTATGAAGTAAACTTTACTGTCAAAGTTCCGTGTGGCAGAAAATCTGCCACTCCAGTTTAAGACAGTCTTTAGGAATGGTACAGAGTGGATCTGGAATGTTTCATTGGAGCCGGATATTGGTTTTATGAGAATTTGCTATTTGATCGAATTCCTTATTCCTCGATAGTGCCACCCCAAATTCTAAAGCTATCATCTATGTATCTTTTCCAGGGCAAGGGTTTCATTGAACAATTGAGAAGAGCTTGTTCTTTCCAATCAGCCAGAAACGTGTTAGCATAAGCTGGTGTAAATCTTTTGCCCATAGCTATGCCAGTTGTCTGTAAATATTATTGAGGATCGAAACGAAAGTCGTTTCTATCGAGAGATAAGTCAAGTAATTTTAATATATAATGATCGTTCCTTTTTGACTTTTGACGGGCCTTCTCCCTCGTCGAATTTACGGCAAGAGAGAGGGTTACAATTTCGACATCGTAAACTATCCTTTTGTGGACAGTAATATTCCAGTGGGACTCCAAATGGCGTATATGACGCCTAGTAGCTTTAGCTAGATCCTGTGTGAAATGTGACGATTTTAATCAACTTCACAAAAAATATTGCAGACACTTATAAAACATGGTTATACCACCAAGCGCATCCACTCCAAGTTTCGCATATTTGGCAATACATATCGTATGGTGGTATAGCAAAATACGAGCGTAACGTCCAAGATCTATGACGTTACGTTTCGTAACCTGTGTCTAATTCCTCTTTACCCGGTCTAGGGGACGTATGAACCCATGTACATCAAGATACTCAAGATGTTCATGTGAACAGACACAATCAAAGCGTGACCGAGATACATCATTCGCTAGATAACGACTTTACAACGAATATCAAATGGATTAAAAATACTGATCAGTGATTCGGATTGGATATTTTTTGCCGGTGTGATGGCTAAGAGTGTCATGGGGATTAGTGTCCCTTCTTATATCCTTTTCTATTGCAACTGAGAACGAACACTTATCTCCAATGTGGAGAAAAATGTCCTAGCTGGGTTAAACGATAGGAGCCGGACACTCGTAGCCACCGGACATTCTTAACCTCCACACCGGCAAAACCTCCACACCGGCATCAGTGAAAACGCTTGACCGCTTCTCTCTTGCTGCAAATGTTTATGTATTCTATGATTGTTTATTTTTCCTTTTTGAATTTGGTGCTAATGCTGTTATATAGATTAGGTCTTTGATTCGTGGAAACAGAAATTCATTAATGGTCGACGGCTGAGTCTTTAATGGAGTAGGCGCTCGTATGTTTCACACTTGTCTCGCGCACCCAGTGCTGTTGATCGCTTCAATACATCGGCCATGTGTCCTTCCCATCATGCAATGCGCACCACGAGTAACTTTAGCTCACCGTAATGTTGTAAGTATAGGCGGCAGAAAAAATGCAAATATAAATAAATTTCCCTTATGCCTGGTATCTTCGAACGTTTCAGAATAATACTTTATGTCTTTATCATTCTTTTATTCTATTTGACTGGTTCGGATCGGTTGTATTTATGGATCTACAGCCGAAAAATGTTCACTTTGAGTACTGAAGCCGCCGAAGATGTCCTGTTGAACTCGTGAAGCATGGGCGACAACTCTTGTTGTACTCGTCTTCGCGCAGGCGTCCTTTGAAACTATCCAGGGATGTATTCCATTATTAGTACTTGATTTCTCCGGTCTTCATTGCGATAGCCGTTTATTTCTGGAGAACTACTCATCATAGGAATTTATAATTTGACATGATTATTATAAACAGTATATAGCAGCAGCGGCGCCTCATTTTTTAAATTTTGTTCTGGTTCCTGAGCTACTAATGTTCAAAGTGAGACCTACTCAATTTGTTCAGTCTTCTAAGATTGAAGAAATAGAAAATAAATCAGCAAAAAGATATCTAGGCTAAATTAAAAAAAAACAAACAAAACAAATGGGGCACCGATATTTTATTGAAGGATTGCTTTTCCCAGCAATGCTAGCAATTAAGTGAAAAACTTAGAGCGTCTCGAAAACAGACGATAGAAAAATGAGGCTAAAAATACAATGATTTCAATTATAATAACTTCATACATATCGATCTCACAACCAATATATTCTCATATATGTTATTGCAGAGACGTACGCTTTCTCATTCTAAGCGTGACTGAGATACATCGTTCTTTAGATGACTTTACAAAAAATATTATGGATTAAGAATACTGATCAGCGATACGGATTTGACATTTTTGGAATATCATGATGTCTTGCCGGCATCATTGAAAACTGTTGACCGCTTCTCTCTTGCAGGAAACAAGCCTATGTTTATGTATACTATGATTGTCTTTTTGAATTTGGTGCTAATACTGTTATGTGGAAAATGGAATAGGTCTTTAGATTATGGACGCGGATATTCTCTAATGGACGACGGCTGGATTATGAATGAAGGACT